>JAODPA010084290.1:0-22899 GCA_025585075.1 Nepenthes mirabilis | reverse complement strand
AAAATAAAATGATGATCGGGCTCACCTCTACTTGACCCTAGCCGAAAATATTTTATCCAGTGAGTCTGGCATAGTTTGATTTTAGCACAAACAATTCTCAACTTTAGAATTATAGTTCTTTACCTTTCCACTAAAAATTACAAAAAAGCTATGTTGATTCTATTTTTTTTTAATTCCAAAGAATTGTAACATGGAATTAAAATTTCAAATCCACCACACAACAAATAATAGAATTTGAATTAGGTCTGAAATTTCATTTTAAATTTTGGATTTCAGGGTCCAATTCCGTGGACCAAACAGGGTCTTATTGCCTCTACACGACCTTTTCGAACATCTAAACAGTTGTTTTTTTTTTTTTACAGCATGGAATATTTATGCAATTTTGCAAGCATGATTCCTGTGGCCGTTGTAGTGAACTGAATTTCAGTAGCTTGACTTTGGTAAGTCCTCAGAAACGGGTGTTTATCTTGATGTTGGCATTTTAGGGCCATCCAGAAGTGTGTCATTGTTGGATTTTTTAAAATATACTTTCATCATTAGGCATAAAGGGTTGAGCTTGGTTTCTGATATCACTTGATTAACTTAGACTATTCTGTATTTCTATTGAGCAATGAATGTCACATTGCAATACTGCTGACTCTGTTTCAGGTGGTACCTTTTGTGAATTTTATTAATAATTGTGGAGTGCTATGGATAAAATCTCTTGTGCAAAAGAAAGGTGGCTTGGAAATGATAGAACATAAGAGACATGTCAGTTTTCTTCGGGATTTCCCTTCCTTCGGTCAGTTGGTTCGAAAAACTATTCCAAGTAAAGAAATCGGTGTCACATTGCTTGGAAACCTGAAGGTTAGTCTTCAAGGCCACATCATTCTTCTCTCGCATGTAGTTGTTCAAACTTTCAGTCACACTGCATAGGAAGGTGCTTATTATACATATTTGCAGTGAATTATAGAGGCTGCTAACATGGTTTGAGCTAAAATTATTTTCTGGACAGAAGCACACACAGGCAAAGATGACACAGGAATAATACTTATGATGAAAATTTTGGGGGAACTCAACACTTGTAATTGGTGCAAATGCAACATGGTTTTGGTATGAATTATGTAAATTACTTTATAGGAGACAAAAATCAACAATTTTAGGCAGCCAAAAGAAATCAAACAAGTGCTGCCTTAATGTCTCAAGCACTGGCATTGGAGGTTTGTTCCCTAGTTGGATGTTTTATTAGGAAGGAAATCAATGTCAGAGGCCAGTGGAATTTCAATTTTTTTTTTTTGATTATTTTGAATGCTAGGATCTTCCTTTTAATATGTTGATACCATATGTCAAATACAAAGATTCAACCTATACAATACGTAATGTAATAATAATCTGTGTAATATATGCATAAAATAAAATTTATAAGTTGTTACGAAAATTACCGTTCAGTTAACAATGGCTAATCATGTAAGTATGTGGTCTTTACAGTATTTGCTTGTGTATCCTACACTTGTCTTTGAACTCATTAGTTTTCATAAAAATAAGTAAGAACAAACATAGTATCCAAATTATGTTTGCTAGCATTCATTTGAATATCTATTCCAACAATTAGAATATAAGGAACTTTTACTACGACATTTGAAAATTGTCTTTACTTCATCAACATTTGATAATATAGAAAACTATTATACCAACATTTTGTAATTTTTCTATCTCTCAAATCAAAATGAGTAAAGAAAAAGATAAGGAAAAATGCAACAAATGAAGAAGAAAAAGTAAATGACGGAACACACTGCTCCCATGCCATTTTCCTTTCTTCCTTCTTTTCCCCTTCTCTTCTTTTGTGTGCGGTCCCCTCCCCCACCTCTTTAATTTTCCTTCGAAATGTCCCATGAACCGTCTGGCTCCCCAGCATTTACAAGAGGAAGGATACTTTTGGCTCCCTCCTTTAAATTATATTAATGGGAGCCCCTAGGCTCCCTTATTAATCTTGAGGGAGTCATATCAGGGGCAATTAAATGCTTAATTTTTAGTTCCGCTGCACCTCTATTACGGTTAATATTAACCAATGAAATTATTTAGATTTATTACGCCTCTATTATGGTCAATATTTACCTAATCAAATTATTCAAACAGTTAGTGAGATACAGTAATATATGTGATCCTACTAGGTTTAGCATAAAACTAATAGTAGAAAAATATCGAATCTTTTTTTGTTAGTCGAACAATCAGTTAGTCATAAATAAATCTGTATACTATCTTTTTCACAAGTTGAATTAAATTCAAGTGAACTGTTGGTATAACTCCTTAAGTGCTTTTAATTTCTCTCAAATTAATTATTTATAATAATTAATTAAGAATTTCTACAAATCATGATCAAGACTTAATAGTATAACATAACCACCTAGATGAAGTGAATAAATGATCAACACTTACTGAACCTGTTGCATCCGAGGACTTTGATTATTGTACGGATAAAGAGAATCATTCGTCGGGTGTTGAGGCGTACTCGGTTTTCATACGTCTTTAATCGAATTTTGTGCAATCACAAAACAAATATAAAATGATTGGCGGGACTCACTCGCCGTACATCCTTCGACTCTCAAGTCAGTATCTTTCTTAAATGAGAGAAAAGATAGAGGATGCAAAATGTATGTTTTTGTCTAAGGGCTTGCGCTCTTATAATGGCATCTTCGACTCCCAATCTGTATGTACTTTTTAGGATTATTGGGGTTCAATAGAATTTGATCTGTTGACTCTCCAGGTTGGGCTTGTAATAACGTGGTCTCGTCACGAAAGTCAAGTGTCTTGGATCGGTTGAATTATGGGTGTCTGAGTAATTTGTGACAAATAACATGTTCGACTTGCAATCTGATCACCTAAGATTTCTCCAATACTAAATGGAGTTAGAAACTTTATCTTTAAATGCGAGATTGAAGTTATTGCTCCAAATGCTATTAAGTAGGGTCATCCGAGGATGGCATTGTAGACCCATGAAAGGTCTACAACCAAAAAAAAAGCGTCTTGGTGGCCATCCTCGGATAGATATCCAGTGTAATTTCTAGTTGGGTGACCCCTTGTAAGGGCACTGATTTATGATCTAGTCCATATAAGGGTCTCTTTGATACCTTTAATTGGCTTCTTCTCAATCCCAATTTAAAGAACACATTAAGATAAAGCAAATTCTTGAAATTTCTATTATCAATAAATACTCGTTTTAATTGGTAGTTTATACTACCATCAGAAGTAAGTGCATTTGCAACCAAGGGGTCAGAATGTGGAACCGTTATATGAGTCAAGTCTTGGTCACTAAAACTAATAACATCATCCCTATTTTTTATTATTAGTTTTTTGTGGTAGAGGGCTATTCTCGAACTCTTTGAAATATCATCCTGAGCGAGACGTGTGGCAATCATGTTAACGACGCCAGCTGCCACTCAGTTCCTTGGCTGCTCGGCCTCATCTCCATCTACTCCTTCGAAAACTTGTCCGGGTCTTTGTAGAAATCGGTTGAGATGTCCATTTCGGATTAGCTATTTAATTTCTTTTTGCAGTGTTCTGTAGTCTTCGGTGCTGTGGCCTTCGCACCAATTGTAGTGACAATATTTCGACTGGTCACCTCCATCAGGATTCTTCGACGCCTTCAGCCATTTGAAGAATTTTTCATCCCGAATCTATATCAGGATGTTGGTATGGAAGTCATTTAGGGGGGGTCAGATCTTGATGTCTGAACTCTCTTCTAGGTGTTGACTCAAACTTCTGCTGCTTCTTTGATCCTCGGGGACCCATGTTGTCCCTGTTTTTCCTCTTCCCCTCCATTGTCTTTTGGTGGGGCTAGTCCCTCCGTTTTGGTTGTTTTGCTTCGTTGGCTTCTTCGACTACTATATAGGCTCGAGCAATGGCTTTGGCCTCTCTTAAGGTCTGCAGGTTCTTATGAGCCAATTGCCTAAAAAAGTCGTCGAGCTCCAACATAGATATAAAAGTACTAAGCTTCATCTCTTCGGTGAGCTTCGAAATTTCCCCGGCCTCGGCCGTGAATTTGGTCAGGAACTTTTTTACACTTTCATTTGGCCCTTGTTTAACTCGGGCTAGATGCCATGCCTGCTTTTCTTTCCTCCTGCTGGAGGCGAACTGGAATAAGAAGCCATCGGCTAGATCCTGAAAAATTTTGAAGGAGTTTGGATGAAGTCGATAGAACCATGCTCGGGCGTCCCCTTTTAAGGTCCGGGGGAAGCAGAGGTACGTTGCTGTCTCATCTAAGCCTTAAAAGTTTAGAAAAGTATAGAAATGGTCCAGATGATCCATTGGGTCAGAACTTCCATTATATGGATCCAGAGCTGGCATTTTGAACTTATGCGGTAGCGAGTGCGTATGGATCTCCATTGTAAATGGAGACCTCCGCAAATCGACAGCTCTTCTTCCGGTATCTTCTCCAAAGACATGTTGCCAAATTCTTTCAACTTTTTCCTCCATACGGGGAGGAGCCGTTATCCTCTTTTTATTGAGGAAATTCCTCAATTCGGAGGGGTTTTGTGCAAATTGAAAAATTGGGCGGCTCGTAGCCCTTGGAGAATGTTCATTGTAAGAGGGTCCTTCTTGGAATGCGGGCTCCCTCTCATCACAAGAGTATTGAGGGTTTCATCTCTTAGGGCTATTCTTTCGAACTCTGAAACTTAAGCGACCTTCAAGTCGTGACGGGACTTTATTGCTCTAGGCTGCTTTTGTCCCGAGATCATCTTGTTGGTCAATCTTTTTAGAGGGGTGTTTTCTTCCTCTATTCCTCCTCTTGGACGTAGCGGTTTGGAAAGTCGAAGACGGGATCCCTTTTGGTTGCTCGTCCAATTGCGTGCAAATTGTCTGGACGACCTTAGAGATGTCATCGATCTTCATCGCAAGCACATGTACACAAGGGTTGGTATGGTCATCCATTTGATCGACTACAGGAGGACAGTTGCCACATGAAGTGGCATCTCTGACAGGTGCACTGACTTGTGTTTTAGTGTTCACCACGTTTTTATCAAGATTTTGACTCTTGGACTTTTAGTCACGATTTCCATAGACAGCGTCAATGTTGCGTTCGAAAACTCTGATTGTTGTACGGATAAGGAGAATCATCCGTCGAGTGTTAAGGCGTACTTAGTCTCCGTATGTCTTTAATTGAATCTTATGCAATCACAAAACAAAGGTTAAAGAATTAGTAGGACTCACTCCTCGTATATCATTCGACGTTCAAGTCAGTATTTTTCTTAAATGAGAGAAAAGATAGAGAATGCAAAATATATGTTTTTGTCTGAGGGCTCGTGCTCTTATAATAACGTCTTAGATTGAAAGATAGTGTGTGTGCGCTCTTGGCGTTTTTTTATTGTTTGTGTTCTCTGTCTGAGAAAGTATGAAGTGATCCCCCTTTGGTAAGAGAGGATGGGCTTTTATAGAAAGTGGGCGACGGTTAACCGTGAGGAAAACTGATGAACGGTTAAGTTTTATCTCTACAGCAGTTTTAATTAATGTCTGATATTGTTAGTGAGGGAACCGTCTTGGCTGTTAAATTGGTCTCGGTCTGACTCTGGAATTGGACCACTCTGAAATTGGTCTCGGTTATATTTGTTGAATTGGGCCATGCGGACATTTTGGGCTATTGAATTTTGTTCTCTGACTTGAAATCATCTTAGGCCGATTTTTTTGGTTCGTCAGATATAATACTCATCACCCTTTCCATGAAAGATGCCCTACAAATTTAATCCTTTGTCATCATATACCTTAAATAAAGTCTAGGTATAGAAAAATGTCAATCCCTATTTAATTTGTTCATATATAGTAATGATATTGAATAAATGATTTAACTAATAAAATTAAAAACTCTTTTCTAATATAGTCCAATTTAGTTGAGGATATGTGAATCGTTAATTCAATTAATTATATGGGATATTTTTCTTTATGTATCTAATTATTGAACACATATAGTAATTTTAATATATAATCATGTACACATGTGATACTAAGGTTTCTCAAATCTGATAATCATTTGTAGGACTTTTATGTAAATATTCCTTTGTAACATACGGCAAAGTTTCGATACAACAGCCCTTGTTTTGAATTAATTCTGTTAACTCATTGTCTATGAACACTTGCACATTCACTGTAGCATTAATTGTACAAGTAACCATGAATTCAATCCCCCTCTTCATCGGGCTGGTATCATGTGTGCCAATTTAACATGATCACTAATCATCCATCTTAGTGATTTTATAATTGGAAATATGTAATATTTGAGCTTTCAAGTAACCAGAGTTCAAAAGTATGATCTTATCATATTTTTGTAGCTGTATTGCTCAAATTTAAGGATTTTATCATGCAAATAAATAATAAAGTTTAGTATGATAAATATAAATGTCTTTAATAATAATCAAATAAAACTGTACAGAAACAATTGCGCATCATACCCAATACGATTAGCTTGTAGGGCATGCTAGCCAAGAATTGTGTATTGGAGATGTCATCGACGACTGCTTTTCAATGGTGTTTGACTCTATTGCACTTACATTTCACCAGTTCACTTGGATTACTAGTCCTCCCTATTGGTGTGGGTTTTCTCATATAGCTTACTAGGAAACTTTTGGATACTACTCTTGTTCCTTCATTTTAATTTAAAGATTCCACTCAAAAGTATTGGCAATAAGTTATACCAGATGAGCTTTAGGTTTTTCAAGACATCTATACTTGGGTATTGTGTCCTTCTAGATTCAAATCTATTAGACGTAAATGGGTATATAATATTGAACTGAGGGCTGACGATTTTGTTGAAAGATTTAAAGTGTGATTGGTGACACCTGGCAATTGCCATTGATACGGTCTTGATTATGAGGAAACATTCATGCTGGTAGCTAAAATGACTACTTTGTGTACTATTGTTGCTATCGCTACTTTAAAAGGATGACCTCACGCCTGGTGGATGGTAAGAATGCACTCATACACGGGGATCTAAAGTAAGAAATATATTATTCCACCTCCCATCATGTTCACTCATCATTCTTTTGAGATGTGTAGACTTTAGCATTCTTTGTATGGCTTAAAACAAGTTATGAGAGTATGGTTTGAAAAATTATGTATCAATCTTCTTAATTTTAACTTTACTTAAAGTCAGTTTGATTACTCACTTTTTCTTAACAAGACTGGTATTGGAATTGTTATATTTGTATATGTGGATAATATTGTTATGGCTGGATCTGACCTTCAATTGATGAGCAATTGTAATATTACCTCAAGACTTTATTTTGTATGAAAGATCTCGGTTTGTTATAGTATTTTTCTTAGCCTTGAGATGCAACCGACTCCTATTGGCAGTGTTTTGCACCAATAGAAATGTACCCAGAAGATTATTATTTTGACCGGTCTTTATGTTAGAAATTTCGTTCTTATAACTATAAACATTAATTTAAAGCTCCAATAGGAAGGAGATTTAATATCTAAGCTTTATATGTATCGGCAGTTGGTAGGAAGTTTGAATTACTTGACGATTACACAATCTGATATCTCTTTTGCAGTTAGACAAGTAAGTTTATGTAGGCGCCTAGACACACTTGGAAGTAGTGAAACTTATTCAAGGATTATTCTTTCTATCTAGGAATTCTCTTCATTCAATAAAATTTAGTGATGCTAATTGGGCAGGTTGTGCCGATACTCATTGTTCCATTACTGTCTAGTGTGTGTTTATCAAATAATGCATTTATTTCTTGGAAGAATAAAAAGCAAACTCAGGTATTGAAAACTTCAATCGAGTCAAAGTACCGTGCTATTTCTTCGATTTACACAAATATTGTCTAGTTAAGGGGCTCACTGGGGAAACTTGGCATTCCCTAGCTTAATCCTACCTCCATGTACGGTGATAATACTAGTGCTATTCATATTTTCTCCAATCAGTCTTTCATGAGTGCATAAAGTATATTGAGGTAAATCGTCACTATATCCGTGTAGTACTTGATCAAAATGTGATCATTCTTCCTCACGTCTTCTGATCTTCAAACAATGGACGTCTTTACCATAGCTCTATTGTGTTATTAATATTAATTTATGGTTGACAAATTGATACTTCTTGATTGGCGAGTATTAATTTGTGAGGAGATGTTGTAACTTATTTTTATATAGTTTTATTTATCAAGATTACTTTAATTGATTATAATTATGATTGATGACAATTCGGAGATATATTGGGAAATTGGTAGATTGTAATTGAATTTAATTAGGGAAGATATTATCTATTTAATGAAAAGGAATATCTGCAATTGAGGTATTAAGAACAATTGACATGTACTACCATTGGATTATTCCTAAGATGCTAATTTTCAGCTGCTTGTTTCCCTTCTGCATCTTTTATGTTCAATGAGGTGTTTAGCTGAATCAATTTGAGGCCTATGACTCTATATCATAATTATGACAGAAAAGATTCATAGGCCAAATAAACTTTAACATGGTGTTTGATAATAACTATTCAATTTCCACTATATTCCAGGTGGAGTAGCTACCCCCTTTCTAGGTTTGTCATTTTTTTGGGAATAACTATCTCCATGGAACAACTACCCCTATCGAAAGGGAACAGAGTGGTAATAGCCACAATCATCAATCATTGAATCCTGTGGTTGCTGCCCATTGACCTCTGAGGGCCTTTAACAGCTAGCTGGAAGCTATCGCCACTACTAATTATGCCTGAAATAGCTATTCCATTATGGAAAACCAAACACTGTATAGCTATTTTGTCATGTTCCTACTATATTCTATTCCCAGAAAGTAAATATAGTATTCTTATATTATTCTATCCCACTAATTAAACTTAATGTGAACACAAAGCTTTATTTTAATAAATGAACTTGATAGAGTTAATGTGGTACTTGTAGTGCTCAAAATGTTTTACGGGTGGCAGTGGCGCCTGTCCTTTTGTGGCTGCAGTTGGGGATGTTAATGATAGTTAGCAAATAGTATAATTGGACGTTAGTGGGTGTCTGAGTTTTCCATTTTTCTATTTCGAAAATTTCCTCAACTTTGTTTAATTTATTTAATTGTAGGAAATTTTTATCACTTAATTCTTATTGTACTGTGCTGAAACTTTTGTCATTGCTATCTGGTTTGCAGTCCACTATGTGGTACATAGAAATGTTATAATTGAGAACTACATTCAGTATGTAGCACTCCGTACACTAGTTTAGGGTGTCCTGTAACTATGGTTATTATTATTATTATTTTAAATTTATTCATTTGTTCAGGTTTCTGCATGTACTGGAAGATTGCAACTGATGGATGCTACCGGAAGCATTGATGCTGTTGTACCTGACCTTCCTTCAACTTGGAGTATCAATGACATCTATGAGGTGATATTCTGATATCAGCTTCCACTAGTCCACTGAATGTGTGTTTTTTCTTGGGTTAGTTGTTGACAATGGAAACCATTTTCTTTTCTACAGGGTATTGTAAGTCATTTTGACCTTCCCTATAATCCTCCTTATGTGAGCGTTGTGAACTTAGGGGATTTTTGGGGTTGATTTTGATAAGATGATTTTGGAGAAAGGTATACTTTATATAGTCAAAAATGCTTTTTCGGTGTTTTTGAAAAAGGTCATAATTGAAACGTCAAGAAACCTAGAGCAGCTTGTAAAATACCCCAATCAGCTTGTCCAGAGGCTTTTTAGGAAGATTCAATTCAGAGCTTTTTGGAAAAGCCATTTTAAAACTGATGTCAAACATGCCCTTAGCCATTCATATTCTCGCACTTTCTTTTGGTAAGGGGTGGCGCATTGGATTTTTGATGGTTTTGTTAGTGTTATGCACTCATTAGGGCTGCACATGGATCAGTTTGGGATGCCTGGATAGTAATGCACAAGTGATACATTGTGATTTGGACAAATACCGAACTGTCAGGCTAAGGAAAACTCCCCCAACCATTATAGGATGCAGGTTGTTTCAGTTTGACAGTTACCTTGGGTGTTCAGCTTGGGTGGTTGTGTGGTTTGTAATATTAAATTCATCCTTCTAAAAATCAAACTTCCAATTTTAGCCATGATATAAAAATATCAAACCAAGCAACAAAAATACCATAATTGTGATATCCAACAACCTTTTCCGCTTGGGTTGTTACCAATTTTTGGTATTTGTTTGTTGCTTAATTGTAAAAATGGCTTACTGTATAATATAAAGTAAGACGGCATACGATAAATCTAAAGTGGTTTGACTCTTCTTCAGATCCCGTGCATTAGTTGCCCCTTTTTTGTTTTGTAATTGAGTGGCTATGAGATGACTGTGAAGGTAGCTCGGTTTGAGAAGGGCGGAGAGAGATTCAGAGTTACCTTTGTAATGCCTAAGTGGAGAGAGAAATTATTTAGAGTTATCTTTGTAATGCCTAAATGGAGAGAGAAATTTATATATGTATGTTTGTGTGCATGTATATATATATATATATATTTTATGAGTGTGCGATTTGGTTTGGTTTGGTTTGAGTTGGTTGAAGCTTTCAAACCACAATCAAATTGAAAATCCGATTTGGATTAAAAACTAAACTGCACATATGCCGAACTTTGATTTTGGTTTGGTTGTTTTGAGTTGACAGTTTGACAAATGTCTTGTTCTCCCCTATCAATCACCATGCTATATATATTAGGTGTGTACCTTAAGATGCTCTTTGTGCTTTTGACAATGTTAATTGTTTGATATAGTTGAAGCCTTAGAATTCAAATCTTCTTGACTTACCAGGTGACTAACTATACCCTTGTATTAGAAGGTGTACCGGAAAGGATGAATCATGCCATGATGCTTGACAATGACTCATTCTCTTGCAGAAGTATCTTTAGTTGCCTTCCATCTGAGAGAGAGACAGGCTTGGGAATTTATGTGTTCTTTACATGGAGAAATGCTAGCCACAGATGTTTTCCCACTGATCATGGTTTAGATTCAAATAATTCAATGGAACTTGGTTGTGGAACATTTCATTTGCTCCATTTGTCCCATATATTTCCTGTACAACCGAATGTAAGTTATGGTTGCATCTTTCTTTTTGTTTCTGTTATCTATTATCTTGAAGAGCACCTTTCTTTTATTGACTTGGTATTTAGCTCTTTGTATTGTACAAACAGTTTCTGTCCTCATTTAATATGTTTTCGATTAATTTTTTCTGTGACTAAATATTATTCATTGGGGTTTTGACATTTGTAAACAGTTTCATGATCATATGCTTCTATCAGAGAGATCAAGTATGTTTGCTGAGGCCTTGGTCTTGCCATGGGATCTATGCCTTATAGAAAGTAAGGGTGCAACTCTACCTATTAGGGTTTCAAAAGACAAGGAAGAAGAATGCTGGCTAAATGGTTTCACTTGTAAGAGTACTAATAGTCCATGTAACTGGGTCCAATCATCAGGAACAAACAACTTAGAAATCAAATCATCCAGCCATTCAATTGATCTATGTAACTTTTTTCACAAATGTAGAAGGGGCTATAACTCCAGCTGCACTAGTCTTGTGGAAATACCTTGCTCGGTAACAATTAGAAGTCTTCATGGTGAAAGCATGGTAAATTCTGGAATCTTATCACCTAACAGAGCTGATTGTAAGGGAAGAATTAGGATGTTGAAGAAAGTGCTGCTGGAGTTTAGTTCTGAGAACTTTTTGAAGTATAAGGTCTGTCATTATTTACTTTTTGTTGCTACCTACTGTACTGCTCTCGAAGTGGAATTTGTCTCTTAGATGCTTGTTGCTGACAGAATGAATGAAACTCAACTAACTTCATTTTATCATCCCAGTCATTGTGTGTTGGGGCATATTACATCACAAGGCATTGCATGGAAGAGTCCTTTTGCAATTACATGGACCCAAACTATGATAGTAAAGTTGTCATCAAACCAGGCATGCAGTTCTGGAGCTTGTCATTTTCTTTCCATGAGTCAGTCTCCAATTCTGATCCACCACAGAGTCCATCATCGGAACACTGTTCAAGCAGTGGTATTTTATCTGCTGGCTACAATCAAGCCGGGCTAGTGTTCCACAGTTGTAATGGTATCAATCATGATAGTTTTGTGGATATCAATCTCCATGTCCCAGCAGATGCAGTTCATTTGTTGGAGATGAGACATCAGGCACTAAATGGAGGTAGGAACACTAACTATGTGATGCCAATCGATATTGCTTGTCATTGTCAGCCAAAGGATAGCAGAACCATTGTAAAAAGCTCAATGCAGTGCCCAGAAGCATCACAATCTGGTTGTCCTTTGCTAGAGGGAGATTTAGTATCTCTACATGGAACTGTTGTGGCCCTTCACAGTTATGATAGCTATCCCTTTGATGGAAATTCATGTGATGGAAGCTCTGGTGGTATTCATCTGCTGGGATTATTCCGAGGAGGAAGAATTTACGTCTGTCTCCATGTTTTGATTGATGATCGAACTGTAATTGCTTGTTATAAACCTTATTATTATTTGCCATCTCTTCTGGTTTGAAAGTAAGATGTCTTAATCTGCTGTTTGAATTTTGTAGGTGAAGATTGATGGTTCCTTGACTAAATATAATTATCCTATTGGATTGGGACCTGGTGCTAATGTCAATTTTCATCGAATTCTTGCGTTCAGGTTTGCAGCTCTTGTAGCGTGTATCTGATATTTGTATGTCTCATCAGAGAAAACATATTTATTGCAAAGTGCCTTTGTTTTTCCAGTGGGCATAATCGTTTTATGTTGACACCTGTATCATTCATTAGTGTCAACTATGTGGAGGAAGTTACTGGTTCATGCAGAAATAAGCCTTCTAATTCGTGGCCTCCATTTTCATTTGGCTGTATCCTTCAGGAGACTCTCTCCTTGTGTTCTATTTTTGATCTGATCCACTCCTCTGAGTGCAAGCCTAGAAGGTTCCACTGCAGGGTGAGTTTTCTGTAAATATTAGGGCTTTTGGTTCAATACCACCAGCATTGCAGGGTTCTTATCGGTGATTGATAGTTATGATAATAGTTGGGTTTCATGTTCTCATGACAGGTTGTAGCTGTCCATATTCTGATGCTGGAAAGAATCAATAAATTAGATACACTGCTATCTAAGATCCACTACAGGATACCAGTTGTTGACATTCCACTTGCTGGGTTCATATTGGGTATGTCACTATCTGGCAAAAACAATTCTTGTGTGATTTTCTGTTGGTTTGTTAAAGTTGTAATTTGGCAGCGGTTACTGCTGCTTGACAACTTGGAATGGAAGGGGTTGTTACATAGAGTTGTACGAAATTGCTTTATATATATATATATATCATTTAGTATTATCAGTGATAGATATAAAAGTTTTCTTTAGTGAGAATCAATGATTCCTAGTTTTACAAGGAAGGTAAAAAATGATTAGAGCAAAAGTTCAGTATATTATTGGTATCTTCCATCGATGAAACATTGCTTTTGCCTACTGTTATCCTTTTAGTCTTCTTGTTAATGCATGATATCATAAAAAAATGCTGTCAAATACGTTTTCTTATAAGCACATTATTATTCAGTTACGTGTTTTATGAGATCTGATTTGATTTTGTAATTTCCTCAGAATCTCTACATAATATTATTCTTTCTTCCATTGGGAATCTCACCATGTCCACACTTGATTTTTAATGCACATAATGCGTGCAAGATAAAATACATGAATTAAATACAATATTTGCTAGCGTGTCATAAGCAAACATAATACTTTATTGCCTGCATGTGAGAATCTAATGATTAAGAGGGCAGCCATGAAGGGAAATTATAACAAACTCTCTGGGATCACTATTGATAACTTATGGCTGTAAGAGTAATGTTACGAACTTAGTGATACACATTCGGAAGCTCACTCACCTATTGGGCCATCCAACCGCCTCTTAAGTTTAGAGAATATGTTCAGTTAATTTTGTTAGGTCATCCCTTCCCTACACATGCACATTCACTATCCTGTTTAGTTAGTTTTTCCCTCCCCATACGCTTAGTATGGTATTAGTGTTGGTTTGTTATGCTCAATTGGTTTGTTTAGTTGGTTTGTTAATGTATTATATATACACGGTTCTACCGTGCAGGAGAAAATAGAGAAGTGATTTCCTATTTACCCTCTCTCTCTCTCTCCTTGTCTCTATCACTCTGCGCCCCCTTTCCCCTTCCCTCTCGATCCCTTTCCCCAGCTGCTGTCCCTCTGCTCTCTCTCCCCCTCCCTTGCGCTCTCGTTCTCTCTATATTTCCCCTTTTCCTCTGCCAGAACTCCCCTTCCCTCAGCAATCTCCACACTTCGCCATCGATTTTCAGCATGCGACCATGGAGCATGTATCAAATGGTGCTTTCATTGAAACAAAAGCAGAGGAGACGATGGCCGAAGAACAAGCCCTCGATGCACTTGAATCTTCCATCGCCGCGCTTGCCAGTGCGATGAAGGACTTCCGGCGGGCTACCGACAGACTCGCCACACACAGTTCCTCCATGGCCACACACACTTCCTCTATGGCTTCCACCACGGCACAGACCCAGTCTTCCATGGCTGAAATCCATTAATCTCTGGCCCGAATCGAACGACAACGAAGCGAATAGCATCCCTTGCCGTCTGAAAATTTCCCATCACATCCACCCTTCCCTTCGATTATAGCTCTGTTCTCTCATCTTCGTTTGCGTCCCACAGAAATTCCACCATTCTGTTCCAACCCAAGCTAACCAGCAAGGTCGACGGCGTTTAAGAAGTTGGATGCGACTGTACAGCAACACGCATCAGGCATCACCTCTAAAAATATCGCTATTGAGCAATTTCCAAAATCTCTCACTGCAATTTGTCACCCCCTATCTCAAGTTGAGCAATAACCACTCATGGCTTTTTCCACCGTTCCTTTCCATCCTCCAACTCTTCCAGACACTCAAAGCGCCACAGATACTTCCATTAAGCCACAAATTCCACAATCCATAACTGAAATCCTATCCTCATTTAACCTAATCGCACAACCCGGACCGTCCGCAATTTTCCCAGTTCTTCCCACTCCGTCACTGATCACGACTTGCACCCCTGATAGTTTTGCCCAACTTGCTCTACGCTCATCCACCTTGCTTCATGCACCTGCTGATAGCCAAATCACCTCCCATCTTCATTTGGGTAAGCCCAACATTACGTCGTTCTCTGCCACAAATTTTAATAGCACTGGAGTGGAGCCAGCGACAGAACGCGGGAACGGATTTATGGATTTGTGGGACTTGTCCAGCACTTGTGTAATTTTTGAAGACAACTCGATAACCACTCGTGCTCTTGCTTCTGCTCAACCAGTTCAAGAACAGGACAACTTTGTGAGTAATTCTTCCTTATCCATTGACTTGACCCCGGCTAGCCTTCTAAATTTTGAGGCTGTGGTGTTTCCAAATACCAGCTAGAATCAATCGATGGAATTCAAAGATGACCTTAGTGGCCATGTATTCCGTGAAGATGATCCTGACTTTACTGTTGTTGACCCCGATGGTGAAGATGAGAGCCTTAAGCCAAAAGCGCTTAAGGATCCGGGTGATAGGAGGCTGAGAGAAATTGACCACAATTTACTTCAATATTTCATCTTGGGCACCAGGGCTGTTGTAAACTCCACAGCTACTATGTTTAATAGTATAGTTGGATAGAAAGTTATTAAGGCCTGTTCTGGGAAGTTCCAACCACTCTTCCAGTTCTCATGTATAATAGCCACTGCAAACGGCTCTGGGCATATGATGGCACAAAGTGCCGCTTCTACTGAACGTGACCCTCCATCTGAATTTCTCCATCTCAACACATTCAGCTCCTAGAAGCAAAATCAATTCCTCCATGGAGGGACAAATTTGGGACACAATTGGGTAGACCCATCCTGGGCCCTAATTCACTACCCTACCATCTTACAAGGCCAAAGCTGCTCAACTACAGGGCTGTTGAAATCAAGCAGGCAGCAATGAGACACCAGGCAGTTTCAACAATTGTTGGAGCTATTGAGTTGTCGACTTATGATGCCAAAATTGAGCAGCTGAAGGAAGAGTTAGATAATTTGGTGGGTGAAGGACAAGTGCCACCAGCATCTCACAGGTGTGGCAATTGCCCATGCATAGCTGCAAACTATTGGTTGAAAGTGTCGTTGACAGGTGTTATGACTGTCTTGGATGGTGTTGCATCAGCAGTTGCCTGGGATAGTATTGGAGAGGTTGCGAATGCCTCTCAGCTAATGGGACTTGATGCTGTGAAGCTGATCGGACTGAGTGTGCTGGCAGCTTCACTGGCCGGCATGCCCAAGAAGACTTGCTGAGGAACCTTACTGGAGCAGCTTAAGACCTTGGAACCTGAGAAAAATCAGGAAACGTGGGAGCCTTGGGAGCAGCTCAGGAATGCTCTCAGGAGGTCTTCTATGTTGGTTTATTGTTGCCATGATAGCAGCTATCTATACTTGCAATGGGGCGGGACCTTGTGCACCAGTTTAGAAAGGGTCTGGTCATGACCCAATAACCTGAGCAAATTGAAAACGATGCTGCAGTATTGAAGACAGAGAATGAAAAGTTTTGGCTAGAATGGCAGCTATCACAAGGTAATTTAGAGGGGGGTCAGTGTGAATAATTTGGTGCTTGATTGATGTCCCTAAACTATCTGCTGCGACTTGTCAAATAGAAAAGTATTTGTCTGCAAAAGATTTCCAAAAGATGTGGCATATTCTTTCATATTGCCTTGCTGTTGCTATATTTGTTGTGTCATGAGGAAGTTACGGAATATGCTGAACCCCTCGGGAGGATTGCAGGCTTCTAGATGGAAATTTTTGAGATATGAAAGTCTGGGCATTACGATTCCTTGCTTCTTCTTTGCCATAACAAACTGGAAGCAACCCCTCGATAATGTCATCCTAATGCTGAAAGCCATTCTCCATCCTCTGATGCTGAGGATCTTCCATGCAATGGTATCCCCTCATCAAACTTTTTCTCGGTTCAACCTTGAGGACAAGGTTATTTTGAAGGAGACGGCAATGTTACGAACTCAACGATACACACTCGGAAACTTACTCACCTCAGGCCGTCCAACCGCCTCTTAAATTTAGAGAATATATTTAGTTAATTTTGTTAGACCTTCCCTTCCCGACACGTGCACATTCACTGTTCTGTTTAGTTGGTTTTTCCCTTCCCATGCGCTTAGTATGGTATTAGTGTTGATTTGTTATGCTCAATTGGTTTGTTTAGTTGGTTTGTTACGTTTAGTTGGTTTGTTAGTATATTATATATACACTGCTGTACCGTGCAGGAGAAAATAGAGAAGTGATTTCCCATTTTTCCACTGTCTCTCTCTCTTTCCCCGTCTCTATCACCCTGCGTCCCCTTTCCCCTTCCCTCTCTATCTCTTTCTCCTCTCCCCAGCTGCTGTCCCTCTGCTTTCTCTCTCTCTCTCGTTCTCTCTATATTTCCTCTTCTCCTCTGCCAGAACTCCCCTTCCCTCAGCAATCTCCATACTTTGCCGTCAATCTTTAGCGTGTGACCATGGAGCACATATTGGTGAGCGTGCTTGTGTGACTGCAGGCACCTTTTGTGGAGTAGTAGCATGTGGATGGGAGAGAGAGCGAGTTAGGGAGGATGGAGGACGGTGGGCATCAAACAGTATGTGAACTGCTAACGGGGTAGGGTTTGTGAGGGAGGGAGGGAGGGAGAGTAGTGGGCTAATAGACAGTTACTTTGTGAGCTAAAAGAAGAGGGGAAATTGTTTGGGCTGATAACTTGTTAAAATTATAGTGAAAAATGGTTATGACTTACCTTTCACGATGGGGATTCTTAGGGACGTTTTAAGAAGTGGAACAGTTCTGTTAATAAAAAATACCAAAGAGTTTTAGATGGGTAAGGAGATTAACTTTTTCGTCTTTCTTATAGCATCTCTGGTTCTAGTTACTTTCCTGCTTGAAAGATTTTTTTACTTCAATAATTTGGTAAATGTTTTTTGGATGAGGAGCTGCATTTTTTCTTGTAATGGAAGTTCGGTTACAATTCCACAAGAAAGAAAGGAAAAGAATGGAGAGAATCTTACCATAGACAATCCACAAAGAAAATCCTAGTAATTTGACTGATTTCTTTCATTTATTCAAATGGTAATGCAATGCATATCTGTAGGTTAGACTGAAAAAGAACAAACAATAAATGGAAGAAATATGACAGTGAAGAAGAAATCTGAGATGGGCAGTGCCATACGTTTTTTGAACGAAGCAGATTTTTTCATTTGGTTTACAAGCCTGATAAAAAACGAAGGGGAAGGAGGTAGAACTTGAACATGCGTCTAACACAGATCTACAGGGATTAAGCACCATCCGCGCAACCCCTACTCTTCAATGGTTCAGTTCAGATTTCAATATAGGATAAGTGACCAGTATCTGAATCTTAGTCTATTGCTTTGCTAAACCAAAATAATTCATAGAAATTGGTGGTTCTATCAAACATCAAAAACAAGTGAAACCAAGGATGGGGGAATTTCAATCAAAAAGGCCAAGGCCAAGGCCAAGGCCAAGGTAGAAAATTTAGGCCAAAAAGTTCAGACTCGACTTCTGCAAAACAATCCTTGGATTGCCGTCACCCTAGACATGGTACACCATTCTGCTTGGCCAAGCCAAGCGTTCAGCTTCAACTACTCGTTCCAGATGATTCTGACAACTCCATGCAACCTTTCATGGTCCTACATTGCATGAGGCATGCCATCTTCAATTATTTATTTATCCTCTGAGTAATCTTATCTCCCTGGCTGACATCTTCCATAAAAGAACTGATGTCAAGGAAACCAGCCACCTGCTAGAGTTGACCTTTCCAAAAACTAAATCACTCCCGATAATGCTGCAGCAGGCATCTGCTGTCACCTCCAGCAAGCAACTGCCATCGTGTTAGGCGCCAACAGACACTTGGAACTTCCGAGAGTCAATGTGGAGAACAAGCAAAGATTTCCAGGAAACTATAGTAGCCCTAGCTTAAGGAGTTTACGCGCATGAGCAATCTAGCACCTACGGGACCTCATCAGATGTTGTCCAAGATAGCCTAGCAGAAGCACATCAGCTGTTGTCAGGAGCAAAATACCACCTGCTGTTATCCCCTGTTAATACTGCAGCTGGTAAGCTGGGCTAGGGATGGAAAGCTGATCAAAGAAAACAAATATTTACATACCACCCCATATGCTTCAACTCTACTTGAGATTTGTCTCTTTGCAGCCGATACATCTTTTAGAAGCTACAAAGTCTTCAGGCTTTGTTCACAACCCGGACCTTTTCCCACATTACATTTTCTTTTACTCATCTCACACACTTGGTGATTTAAGCGGGCTCCCTAGAGTAATCCCCGGGGCTTTCACTAACCTTTGGTTTTTTCTACTGCATGACAGGATCAATATGCATTCCTCGATTATGTCAAGGCTCTGCCCTGACATGGATTTCCACACCCAGATTCTAAATGCAACAGAAATATCCATAGATTACTCATTCTGGACATATAAACCCCCTTCCCTTTTTTTTTTTTGGTCTGTGGTACAGTTTTCTATGCTTTGATTTGGAGCCTGACCTTCTCTTTTACATAGATGATGGGTCATCACCTTGTTGTTGCTGGGCAAATGGTGAAACAGCAGCGACATTTCTAAGGTTTCATGAAGAAATGCCAGAGACATCATTTGGAAGCTATTGGTGGGGATTAGAGGGGATGGGCAGAGCTAAGGCCTGCAGAACCCCTTGCTTTCACCTGGATAAAATTTTGAAGAAGCATGGCAGAATTACTGTGAAAAATTATGGATCCATACACGATTCTTTGTGCCAAGATCTCCACCTTTCGGTTGGTTCGGACTGCATCCTCAGCACTTTGGATGAGAATGTTCTCAAGTTTATAATCCTCAATGCTTGTTCTAGTATCAATCTGGTGAGTTCGTTGTCAATAACGGTATATCTTTTTAAAAGTCCCTAGCTTTTTCTCCAAAATTGTAAATAATCTGCTTCCTTTGACAGTGTGTGGTTGGTCATGTGATGCATTCCGATGCTGTTCTTGAAATAGAGAAGTATCTTATCAAGGAGCAGATGAAAATGAACGCGATGACAAATATCTGGGTTAGGGAAGTTCATCATGTGAATCCTCTTGCTGAAGCAAGGAGCATACTCCAATACTTCTGATCAGGTAATTGCTATAAAGATCTAGCATGTATGTATGTTTTGGGGCATCATACATGGGGTTTCTGTCTTCTCCATCAAATGGCAACATGCTTGCTTGGCGTTGCAGCATCTTTTCTTCTCTATTTGAACAGAAACCACGAGCCATTGTTTGAATACATCAAGTTACAACCAGTAAAGATGAAGCTTTCTTGGTTATGATCAGCTCAATCTTACATTTTTATGCAATAATGGCTTGCAACATTTTTATGCAATAATGGCTCAAGCATTTTTTTTGGTCTGTATTAGCCTGAAGAGCTTATGTTGGTTCGGTTCAGTTATGATAGCCCTTTAGGCAGCCTAGACACATGGGCAGTAATTATGCTTTATAGAATTATGCAATTTCAAATATTTGGGCTCATTTTCATATTCATTCGGAGTGAAGGTCATCCACTTGCACAATCTCCCCCCCTCCCCCCCCTCCCCCCCCAATATGCATGCTTTCTTTCTGATTTCTGTGATCCATGGATATTTGAAGCTAAATTTATCACTCAGAATTGAGGTTTTTCTTCAGATAGACCCAGCAAGAGAACAATCTCTGTTCTGTTCTGTGTCGGGCATGCCTATGACCAGAATGGAGTCAAGGTGGCCGCTCTGTCATCGCAGATATGTCACTTAGCTTCCACCTCTAACCCACCATCAAAGATTCGAATCTCTTCCCGAAGAAAAAGGAAAGGTAATTTCTTACTGTAATTTTCTTTCCTATACCAAAGGAATTGTACTTTCTGAGTATAAGATGCTTTGGAGCTCAACCTGATTTGAGTCAGTTCATCAAAAGTGAATGCATGTAGCTAAGTACAAAGCAGTTTGCTATAGGCAGTCAAGCAAGCAGGCCTTTGCAGAAATCAGAGTTGATTGCCTTCAAAATTCTGCAGTGATTGAATCGTGTGAATCGTATTGTATGTAATCTCACCAACAGAGTGAGTTTTTATTATTTCTCTTAGGGGTTTTTTTGGCATGGTTTGTTTTGAATTCATTGGCATTGAGGAGATTTTATGTAATTAAATTTCTGGTATTTGAATTCCATGGAAGCAATAACATTTTTTCCCCCAGGAATTTAGATAAATTCTTGCATTGTTCTCTGGATTGTCTCTCTTTCCCTTTAATTGGTGAAATGCAGCCTCAAGACATCATTTTTTTTTATTTTTTACAAGGCTAATAACCAGCAACTTAGAAGGGGTGAGACTCGAATTTACGTCAAGCAGCATCTACCGGGATCAAGTGTCAATTGCGGTACGTTTAGATTGACAAGCATCAATTTTTCTATTTAATCATGGCTCGGCTCTTATATAATATATGCTCCAGCTGAATTTTATTTTCGTTAAATTTACCTTGGGTCAAAAATTGGCTAGTTTGAACTTCATGGCTTTGTTCATTGCCCTGTTGAGCAGGTTCGAACTCAATATTAAGTTGTTTGTCGGTATCAATTCATATGCAAACTAAAATCATTAACAAAGCTATATAATAATTAGGAGTTGATCGAATCGGGACTGATGGAATCCCCTGCTATATACAGATGTTGGTACATCTTCAAAAGATTTGGGAGGCATTTTCGTGGCCTACTTTTGATACCAGCAGCATGTAGTCATGGGGGGAAAAAAACTAATAAGATTTCAAGGCACACCGATTATACGATACTATAAATAAATCTTATTTCTTACCTAAAAAATCCGATTCCTTTGTACGATGTTATCGCATTGGATGCATCTTTATTAATATGAGATCCTTCCATATATTAGATAATAGCACATGTAATATTATGATTATATAACCAGGTAAACCGATATGGTAAGGTAAGAATGTATAAATAAGCTTGATATATTTGAATGCCAATTTCATTCGGGTGTTTGATGAATGGTGAAAAAGTTTGACTTAAATTATTAAGATGATATCTTATGCATCACACGATGTTAGGGGGCAACAAAAAATTTACCGAAATCTCTCTTAGGCTCTAATCAGCATGCCTTTACACAAGCTCAAAGCGATAAAAATATAATAGCAAGAGTAAACTTGTTAGTGGTAGGAGTATTTATCTGAATGTGGACAAAACGTGGGCCAATACGGTCCATAGGTCATGATTTCCTAGGAGCATGATGCGCCGTAGAAGATATCTAGAGGGATACAATATCCTCACTCAGGCCTACACTGTCCTACCCGGAAGAGCGTGGGGGCTTTTTTCTGTTGTGTTTGATTGTTGGGTCAAAAAATCCTTCCTTTTTTCATATAGGAAGTTCCATATGAATGTGACACCGTTACGGCTCATAGTGTTTCCACCCGTTGCTAATCATCGGACGACACGACAATCATCGTTGTTCACCTATCGGTCTCTGATGCATTCAGCCTCTTTATCAGTCGTCGGCCATCGACATCCTCGACCTTGTTGCCAATCATCAAGCGGTGATATCTCTAGCTGCTACCATCGTTTGCTAATTGATACACATTAACTTAGGCCTATTATCCATAGACGCCTTGACCATTGCGGCCTATCATTTGTCAGTGACGCCCTTGCCTCCAACACCCATCACCGGTTGATGATGTCTCGAGTCACCCTAGCCCTATCACACTAGTTGTCGATGACAATTGCTAATCATCGATGACTCCAACTATGTTGTCACAAGTGATGGCTTCCCTGTCCCCATAATTGAAATGAAATATGAACATATTAAATTTTAATTATCATAAAATTAAATGTTTTTTAACTGTGAAATATTACAATTATTCTGAAAATATAACGATAATTAGTAATATTGGATATCAAATGCCATTGATTG
>JAODPA010084279.1:0-25449 GCA_025585075.1 Nepenthes mirabilis | reverse complement strand
TAAAATATAACCAAACAGATAAATAACTATTCCATCAAAAATAAGGTGGGAATAAATTCCCACCAACCAAACACCCCTCATGTACAAGTGCGAACACTCTTATTGTTTTACATTTAAAATTATTTGAAAGGCTACTGCTCATATTAAGACACAATCACATCTTTATTTAACCATATTTTACACTAATAAAATATTAAGATTGATCAAATATTAATATCTTCAATTTATATACTTCATCTTAAGTCATGCCATACATAGACCATTCCATACCTCTCCTAAACAATAATGTTTGGTTGGTTTTTAACATTTTACCTTCTTTCATGGTGGTTGACAGTTGACGGCTGAAGGCTACATCAACCAAAAAACAAACAACATTGACTTGTGGTTCGGCCACATTTTTCTACCATTAACAAGGGCCAAATGCCCATATAAAAGCGCCTAAAATATGTCATATACACCACATCCCAATGGTGCTTATTTCACACAAGCAGCATGGTAATGCAAAAACGACAACTTACATCCGAAAAGAAAACTTCCATACATGTTTTTCCGATGTGAGACTTCGTTTTCATGGTTTTGAAAATATGCAACATCAGTTGAGTGCGGCCGGCACTCCCATCCACTAGACACTAACCCTTCGACTATGCTCCCGGATACCTCATCAAAGAGATAAAACAAGCCCCGGGCTCGAAGCCAACATACCCGCTTATAAACCATCGTAGCCATATGGTTTAGTTAAGGTGACAATGCCTGCTGCTGCTGGCATAATCATCTTTAGGAACTATGCAAAACAGCAACCCCAAACACCTTAGTGTGAACTCTTTCCCAATAAATTGACATGTCGTGGAGACCAATCATCTGGATTATCTCCATGAACAATCCCTAAACATCAGGGATCAAGATCCTGGTGGTTTTTATGTGCAACTTGACTCTTGAGCATGCTCTCGGCAAGGATCATTATCTGAAAGATACGCAATGAGAAACCGTAGGAAGAACTCCAGGGAGAAAGGCTTACCTCCTTGAGGAGGGTAATTAAGATTCTGAGAAGATTCTATGCTTTCGTCCAGGTCCATGTTGACGCAGTCTTCTTCTCCCACCTTAGAATTGCTATCTTCTCATGTTTCCACTTTCGGTATCTTTCTCGGTCCCTCAACCAAGGCAGAATAATCTTTTTCCTGCTTGCACCAAATGTAATCAGCGATGTCGTCAGTATCAGAAGATTCATGGAGCCTTTTACCATGCAGCGTTTCATGAAGATTCACGGGAGCCTTTTACCATGCAGCATTTCATGTGATACCTCTCCCGTCCCGACATGTCAAGTCCTGTCAATGAGAGGTAACGCATTTTCAGTTGCATGAAACAGAGCTCTTGCTGCAAAAAATAATAAAATAATAAAACAAAAATAAAAATAAAAGAGCAAATAAACAGCCTCAACAAATAGCCAATTCACGAGGCACAGGTAGCACCATCCTAGATTTTTCTAATTAATTGTAACAGTTTCAAAGTACAGCCGATTGGGAGGAATTCCTACAAGTGCAGGGTCCAAAAAGGGTTAGACTACAAGTTTTACATTGTTGATGCAACAGTCCATTTATACAATTCGAACCCACCGAGGCTTCTCTTCTTGCAACAGTTTCAGGGATACTGGTAATATTGACGCAACAAGCCCGAGCATATCACTATGG
Organism: Nepenthes mirabilis; assembly: GCA_025585075.1. Lineage (NCBI taxonomy): Eukaryota > Viridiplantae > Streptophyta > Magnoliopsida > Caryophyllales > Nepenthaceae > Nepenthes > Nepenthes mirabilis. The sequence continues at coordinate 23,764 of JAODPA010084279.1, read as the reverse complement.
CTTTCTCAATAGCACTGCTGCAGAAGGAGGGTGTGAATCACTAATAGCTTAGGATTACAGCACCTAAAATACTGGTATTGGTATCATTTTTTATCGCGGATACATTGGGTATGAATATATTGAATAATACGTATCGATATTTGATATATTATAAGAAAAAAAAAATTCTAAGAATCATAAACTGATAAGCAAATATCAATTAATATATTACAATATACTACCAATGCAACAACATACGATAATTTTGTTGAAATATCGGAGGGCTTAATACTGATATATTCGACCGATATATCGAATATCGNGGGGGGGGGGGGGGGGAGGAGTAAATACTGAACAATCCCCAACCCTTGGTGGTCGAAAGCCTCGTGGTTTTAAACCCAAATCGAGTCTGCCCTGGCAAGGAACATTCTCAAAAGATATACAAAGAGACACGGTATGAAGAACTCAGTGAAGAAAGATTTACCTCCCTGAGGAGAATAGACGAGCTTCCAAGAAGATTCTATACTTTCCTCCGGGTGGATTTCCATATCGTCTTCTTCTTCTCCCACCTTAGAATTGCTACCTTCTCATGTTTCCACTTCCGGTATCTTACTCGGTCCCTCAGCCAAGCAGAATAATCTTTTCCTCGCTTGCACTGAATAAAGTCAGCTAGATCGTCAATATCAGAAGATTCATTGGAGCCTTTTACCATGCATCTGAGAAAAACCTCCCCATTGCATGTTTCTTGCGATTCTTCTTCCATCCCGATGACATGTCGAGTCCTGTCGGTGAGAATTAAGTCGTTTTCTGAGGCTTTTGCTGCCTTGTCTTGAGCTCCCATGCTGTTGAATGAAGCCAAACACCCAATGCCAAAGATGAATCCACAAACAAATAAACCCAATCAAAAAAAGAAAGAAAAAAGAAAGATCAAATAAATAACTAATTGAAGAGGCACTTATAGAGGGGAACCTTAACACAATGGTAGAGTGATCTTATATGATTTGGTGGTCACAGATTTTAATTATAGAAATATCCTCTTAAATAATACAAGGTGAGATCGTATACAATATGCTAAACAATTGGTCCAACCTTCTCTAAACCCGTGCATAACAAGAGTTTTGTGGACTAAATTGCTCTTTTTACAAGGCACTGATAGTAGAATCCTAAACTCATTCAATTAGTGCAACAATTTCATAGAACAGTATTATATACTAAATTCTCGCTATACACAGGATACAAAAATGGTCAGACCACTTAGGAGGTTGTATTGTATGCAATTTTACATTGCATTATATAAATAGGGATTTAAACAATTTGGAGCACTTGGCCATCAGGTCATAGAGCAATAACCCTATCATTGCCCTAAAGCTCCTCTTCATCAAAAAATTACATCAGTATTGGTAATATTGGTGCACTAAACACCAAGCATATCACTATGGCTTTCTCAATGACACTGCTGCTGGAGAAGTTTAGGATTACAGATTAGGACTACAACAACCCGGAATTTCCTTCTGCATAACAGTAGCAAGAGACTTCTACTCTTTTATTCAAAAACCATGGACACATATAATTCTAAGCATGTAATAACATAATAGTTAATAGTTATATTACCCATTAGTTGCATTTACGAGATTTGCAAATCATTAACCCTCCAGAGTAAATAAATGTAGTACATTTAATCTAAATATCAGTATTCACCGAATATGGTCTGAATCAGAATGTCTCACACTGTGGTGCTTTTTTTTTTTTTTTGGCTGTGTGTTTGGAAGAGCTATTGTAATCCTCTCGGTGGATTGGCTCCCATATCCATTCAACGGCTAATATTAGAAGTTGCAAAATGAATGGTAGAGAGTAAATAGACATTTAAATTACTTAATGCAATTTTCACCATTCATTTTACAACTTCTAATTTTGGCCATTGGATCAATATGGGAACCAACCAATGGGAGGACTATAACAACGCCCTGTGTTCTGTGTTTGGGGGGAGTACTATACTAGAACTACTATTACATGAAAATGCGAATATGGTGTTGAATCCTAAGACATTCATTCAAAGGGCCGATTTGGCATATAAAACTCTTGCTATGCACAGTCTCTGAGAAAGAGTCGGACCATCTTAAGCCTATTATATGCAGTTTTATCTTACATTATGTTACAGACCTTTTTCACATATTGAACGCGTGACCTTCAAGTCATATGACAACTCCCCTTCAATCCTAAGACATTCATACTTTGGATAAACTTGATTCATTGTTCCATCCCCTCTCCCCATGTATCCAGTCCCCATAAGAATTGTCCTAAATGCCACATGATTGCATTTATTAACCATCTCTTCCCCATCTTCACAACAATCTTTTAATGGGAGGAATCAGGCGGCAACAAATATTATTGGTGATATTTATTCTCATTGCCTCGTTTGGTTGCAAAATGACGGCTAAGAGATAATATATTACTAAAAAAATTTAGTACTAAAAAAGTGAGAATATCTAACTACATGAAGGAGTAAGATTATTGATCACAGGGCAAATGGGAATATTAATTACCATCCCCTCACTCCAACCCTTCCGCCACACCGCAGCCACTAGTAGGTTCTGGCCCACCTCCGGAAACACCCACCCTCCCCATCCGGTCCTCTACTGCCATCCTCACCCCTCCATTGACAATGGTGATATTCCCCACCTTATTCCCAGAGGTAATATATAAATACCTTGTAGACCAAGCAGTGTAATACTAATTCTTATCTTTTTCATGGTGATATTGATTCCAAACCCAACTTATTTCTTTCTAATAACCAAACAACTTGTCAATGATTAGTTAAACAATATCACGAACCTCAAGTACAACATCTGAATCTTTTCGAACTTTGATGCAACTATTCGGCTAGAAATCCGTTGACGATAACCCTACATTTTAGCAGATAGTACATAGTTAAGACTAAATGACAAAGAAATGAAAAGAAAACGTGATTATAAGAATATAAAACAGAAAAACACAATTACCTTGTCAATATTTCCAAGAGATTCCTCCACAGCATAATTGGTGGTATATTTAGTAACACTACCAAGAGAAACTCCAGGTGAATGTGACTTCAGCTGCAAACTAAGTACACGACCTAAGAAATCTAAATTGCCTTCCTCGAGAACTAAAAGATTCATAAGAACCATCATAATAGATAAACAGCCCTTCACCAAGAAATCAAGTCCACTGGCCAAGCACAAAGATAACAAGCCTGTGAAATGGACAAACATCAATTTCAACCCCGTATGCGTCGACATATGATCCTCCATTGCATCAACTAAGAGCTCTTGAATCGATAATTGGATCTTATATTTTCCAAAGGAATAGATCAGTCCAAGTAAAAAATCATATTCCGTAAGCGAAGAGTCAACTCTCGAGGTTTTTGAATGATACGAATCCCTTGTTCTTCTCATGCAGTGTATAGCTTGAAGCATGGAACAGCTCATCAATTTCAGTATAGAAGCAAGCAGACAAATATCTTGCAGACTCATCAACCCATATTGTTGCAATACTATATCCCCCGTTTCAGTAGAAAGGGCTCTCATTACTATGAAAGTTAAAAACGAAAATGTTTCATCCCTGAATGATTCATGAAGAAGATTGATGTTCTCCTTCATGTAATCAATGGAAGTCGTCATCATGCTGGCTTTTGTTTTGGTAAATATCTTGCAAACATGAGAATCCCATAAATTATCTAATTCTGTAAGCACAAGACTAATTCTATTTTTTGTCAAAGAATGAATATGCAATTCAAAAGAAGGTTGAAGGGGAGACTTGGCAAAAGAGCCGTTAGCATCCACAGAGAGGTCATAAATTTGTAGATGAGACATGTGTCGGTGATATAAGATGACTGACTTTTCAAATGAGGAGAGATAAAAGTGCACATATCTAAGAGTTGCAGCAGTATACTCATCCGTAATACTGGTGTTAATGACTTCAGAGACCAATGAGATTACGTGGGCATGGACAAGTGATGGAGCAGTGATCATTACAGGGTTCATGAGCAATGATACTGCAGCACTCAGGCTCACCTCAGGAGATATGCGATTTTGTTTATGCACCCAAATTAGGTTTTTAATGAACCCTTCAAATGCCTGAATACCCGAAACCGATAGAAGAAAATGGGCAGAGATCACCTCCAGAATACCTCCAATATCAGTGGCCCAGCACATAAACATGTTTCGTGTATGAGAAACAAATTCCGACATCATAATATATTTTCTCAAAGGTCTGTTTGACAAAAGCTCATCGAGAAATACCTGCAGATGAAAATTCATAGTAAGTCACACATGACTATGACATTACTTTCATCTGAAATGGTGGAAATTTCAATTAGGCATGCTGCTCAAATATCATAGGGAATTAAGGGAAAGTCAAGAAATTGTTGCATTTGATGCAACATTATATAGATGCCAATGAGATCTCATGAGAGCTTTGACTCAATAAGCTCATCAGTTACGGTTTAGTTAGCGCCAAATTTAGGGTTAGCTTGAATATTAAGTCAAAATTCACAATGACTTTAAAAGAAGAGGATATCCAATGTGATTATGTGGCAATCCAGGATAGAAATTCCAGGTAAAAAATAAAGTGCCAAGCAAGGAAAAATATGTTGTGAAATATGGTGATGAATTTTCGAAATTTCCATTGAAGAGAAACGATAAATGATGGAAACAATGTAGTGAATAATATAACCAAAATATTGTAAAATATGCCAATATACCGGCATGAAATTTTACAATCCTTTGTACGACTTGTAGACAAGCTAGCTATGCTCAAGCCTGGTGACTAACAATATGAGACTTATGCATCTCGCATGACCAAATTGGATTAGAAAGTGACAGATGCCAAAAAATGACATGAGCAATGTTTTGCCAAATAGCCTACATTATCTTAATTTCTAGACCTGCAAGATGTGTTTTTTGATAAATGTCAAAGACATTATTAAATAGAGGGTGAGCAGTAACATAATAATAAAATTATTTCATTGTAATAAAAAGAACACACCTTCAAATGACGGAAATAATCTCTCTGCAGCCTCCCCAGACCAACGGTGTAGGAGCCTACATTAGGCCACTGCCCTCCATATAGGTTGTTAAATATCATTGTACATTTCACCAAATATAATAACTTCTCAATTATTGATCCTTGGAAGTTTTACTAAATATTTCTAATGATATAATATTTGTTTTTTTTTTAATTTCTCACAGAATTTGACTTAAAATAATATTTCTACGTCATTTACACTAGTTTTCTGATGCAAAATTATTTATGGATGCAGTATTGATATTTCAACAATATGCAATATACCTATATTTTTTAGATTGCAACATATCACAGCTAGTGATGTTTAAATCTTGCTAGAAAGCAAAGGTCAATTTAAAAACTCCTAGACCCTAAGCTTTTAAATAACCCGACAACCCAATAAAATATGCATGTTACACAAACAAGCATCAATTTTACCTCAAGCAACTGCCGTAAGAAAAGCATACGTGAATCATGCGGTTCGAAAAACCATAAAGTGGCATTAAAGTCCTCGGACAATGAGGTAGTACATCCTTCATTAGTATGCATGGCCTGAGAAGAAACTGATGTCTCAAACCTTACCGCATTTTTCTCCTTTCTATTCACTATATGCGGAGAACATAACTTCCGGAGTATTCCAAGAAGAACTTGGGATTTTTCCACAAGAATTTGATCAGGCACAAGCAAATTCACAGTGACCATACAGCACCTTAGGAGCAGAATTAGTTCTTCTTGCTGGGATTGCATGTTAAAATCTGAGTCAGCCTGTCCACCAATGTCAACTAAGTTCAAAAGTAAGCTCTTAGAAAGTTCTTCAAACAACATATTGGCAAGAATCTGAGCATCTTCACAATTTAGCTCAGACTGATCAAAACAAGCACTCTTGGCAACATAATTTGGACTTTCATAATCCAAAGACACATGGATGAGAAAGCAATACAAACTTCTCAAGATGGGCTTCAGTTCCTGAAGTTCAAAATTGAAGAATTAAGAAGATAGAACTAAAAATAGGTAGAGAATTTTGCGCAAGTGTGTATATCCATGTAGGATGAATTCAAAGCAGGATGGACCATAATAACCATTTAAATCATTTAATATAATCTCAATTATTTATCCATCTAATTTTTAATCCTAACCTTTGAGTAAATATGAGAGCTTCTTTACTAGAAGGATCATTAGAGCACTCATACAATCTTTTCAAACAGATATTAAACACTTGGTGCATATTTCACCAGAATATAATAGCATTCAACATTACTAAAGAACATATTTGTAGTCAGAAAATAGGAGGCAAAGCCCTCTGATTGAATTTCCTAAGAATATTATACATCACAAACAGACCAACAGGCCGCTTGGCACACTTCTCTTGAAAAGGATGTCAGGGAGAAATAAACAAAAAAACAGAAAAAATCCATCTTGCCTTGTCAATGGAATCCTTTGTCCTAAGATAGTATTATATATGTAAGAACTAGAGAGTTTTTGTAGACTCATATTGAGAACTCTAGATTCTATGTTTTCCACAACAATAGCTCAATCAACTACGTTTTCCAAAGCAATCTCAACTTCAAACAAAGTTGTTCTTTTTTTTCAGCTTTCATTATCTTGGCATGGAAGGCCTCTAGGGAGGAGAATCTAACAAGTGCAGTACGGAGAGCGGGTTGTTATACAAGAGGTTCAGAGGAGGATCTTATTCAACAGAAGCTTTAGAGAAAAAGGTATTTGTAAGTGCTTAAAAAATATATTTGTCAAAAATGTTAAATATATAATTAGAATATAGGATATGTTATGCCATCCTTGTAATGATAGTTTAACATTTTTGATATCTGTAGATAATCTTATACATGCATGTAAATAGAGCTAATTTTTGTATGGGATTTTCTCATCTCTTCTATTTTAAAAGTTATATATGGTATCAGAGGATTACTTTCTAAACCCTAGCCACTACCACCGCTGGCAATTTTCTTTTAGTTGATGGTGTGGCTCCAGCCTATGCACAGAAGCCCCAAGTAATTCTCCCATCCTCAAAGTAATTAATCGAGGGTTTTCGCCCCGAAAAACCTAAATCCTATTTTTCACTATATTCCTCGATTTTTCTATCGATTACTCTACAGTTTCCTCCTCCCTGGCAGTCGACCTATGAAGGCAAAGTTGCCTTGTGGATTTATCTGTAGATTGAACTGTTATTTGCCAGTATTCTTCAATTTCTGATATACTTCAGTATGGAAAGAAGAGTTTTGAGAGAAAAACAACAAAAAATTCTAAATTAATTTAACGAATGACACGATAATTAAAAATACGGAATAAGATTTAGTATCCACCAAATTAAACTTTAAACTCTAAGGAAATTCTAGAATATAAGTTAATAATAAAATATTTATTCCTTAATCTCATAAACTAGGCCTAATTTATAGAACTCAAAACAAGCAAGTCAATTAAAATATTCGATTAAATATTAACTTCCTAGAGCCAAGCAAGTGGATGGCCCAAGTTGCAAGGAAGTATCCTAAGACAACTTATCCTTAATTAAGGCTCCATCTTCTAATTCTTCCTTTAGGACTGGTGATTAAAGGTGGAGTTTTGAATACTTCTTATCATTTCACCAATATCTGTCGTATCATCATAGATAGTGATCATGTTTTCAATAAAATAATTATCTTTAAATAAAATAGTACTATTCTCTTTGGGTTGAAAGCAACTTGCCCTCGAGTTATTTTCCTAAAAATATTAGGAAATATGCCATATCTCTCCGGAAGTTCTATTTCATATTCATTGTCATTGATCCTTTTAAGGACCTTGTATGGCCCATCCGCGCGTGAATGGAGCTTGGAGAATATTTCAAATAGAATATTTTTTTATATTTATAACCAATCCTAGCTATGCATGTGAATAGACCTAACACTTGTATGTTGTTTTCTCATCTCTTCTTATTTTATAAGTTCTACACTATTGAATTTGATGGGTCCAGTAGTACAGTGGGCCAGTCCAATCCCGAGCGCAACCGTCAAGGCACAAAAAAAGAGCAAGGGCCCAACGAGCAGTGATTAATATCCCTGGAAGAAGACTGATCTAGCCCAACCCAATCATGACTATAGCGATAAAGACGAGCTCTAGGGAGCAATGGGCCAAGGGGATAAGCATCAACTGCCCAACTGGCAATACAGACAGACAGACCGATCAGAAAAACTCTCAGCTGGGCAGTCAACAGAGCAGTTAGACATGCGCATGTAGTGGTCAGAGCACGCGTATGCAAACGTGGCTTGCAGCCATCACCACAACAGTCTGACAAGCGCACTGAGGGGACCGCTTATAGCCGCATCCCTATCACAAGGCGACAACCGACAACAGCAGCTCCCATCAACGTTCTAACAGCCGGCGAATCCTGATGTGACATCAATCACAGGCCTTGGCGCTAAAACCTTATCCACGAAACATTACAAATACTCTTCACCATCACAAAGAAAGGGGGCCTTTTTTTCCGGGCACAAAGAGAGAGAGCTTTGAGGAGCACACAAATGAGGGATTTTTGATCACGAAGGATCAACCAATCCTCTGCTGAAGCCATCCTCAAGCAAGATACCAGAGCTAAGGAAGAACTGAGCTCTCCCCCCCTAATACAGCTTTTTCTCTCCACTCCTGCCGAGTGCCCCACTCTCTCTCTTTGTAAGACGCTCCCCACCGAGTGCCACCTAGTGAGCCACTCCAATCAAGTGCATTCCTGCCTTTCACCCTCTAGTGAGCCATTCACCAAATACATCCCTAGTAAACCACTCCAGTCGAGCCCATTTTTCCATCCCTAAGCCGCTCCCCGTCAAGTGGCATCTAGTAAGCCACTCACCGAGTGCTACATATCAGAGTCCAGTCCTCCGTCTCTTTAAACTGCGCCCTGCTGAATACATACAAGAGCCAAGTCCTCCTTTCACATCCCGCACATAAATGTAACTCTACATTCTCTCATATTCTCCTTACATCTTTCTATTTTCTAAGAAAAATTTCTGACTTGAGTGTCAGAGGATAAATTGGAGAGTGAGTCCCGCCAATCATTTGACCTCTTATTCGTTACTTGTGGTGCGCAGGTTACAAATTAATAGAAATAGAGACCGGACCCGTTCCAATTCGACCCAAAGTGGAAGATTAAGTGGCTCCCTAATCCGTATCGCAATTCGGATCTTAAAACGCATCAAAATTAAATACCTCCTATTTTCAAAAAGAGCTTAACAACAAGGCTATTAGTACTTAAAAGGGCAAAATGTTGATAATATTCTCAACTTTTCTCTTTTTTTTTTTTCAATTTTGTTCTCAATTGCTCAATTTTTATTTTGGTACAAATTGTATCATACACAAAAGAATAAAATTCATCATATTTAGGTGTCTCATGATGCACACATAATGTAGAAAGTTCCAAAATAGGGCTTACTTTCACCATCACATGCACACTACTACATAGCATGAAATGTGATCAATTCAGCTTGAAATTTACCTAGTATAAAATTCATATAATCAGTAGGAAATTATAAGTATTATAATGCTAATGTGGTTGCTTCGATATTTTCATTTGGCATATTATTTAAACAATTGCTTTAGGCTAATCGGTTTAATAAACTAACAACACAAATCACTCCAAACAAACCAACCCGTATATTAAGTGCTTACAAGGTTTGATTCAACTTGACGGTATAGTTCGATTTGGCATAAATTTAAAACTACAATACACAATGTAGTTATAGATTCCCAGCTAAATCACAGAAAATTCATCCAGTGTATTGCCCCAATGCGGAGAGCCAAATGTATGGTGCGGATTAAGCTCCAAAAATACAATAACTTCGATAACAACGGGAACTGGAAAATGATAAAATGGAAAAAAAAAAAAAACAGAGAATAACTACAGAGAGATACCTCGGACGATTGGAAAGCAGAGATTAGGGTTTTGAACAACAGCTGAAGAGATGGAGATGAAGAAGAATCGACACTCGGTGTTCCAAGCATGATGACTTGTCTGGTAAGACGAGACTTACAACAATTGAGGAACAACAGATTGATAACAATAACAATCATAACAACGTAACCAACCAGGGAAAACAATCGAAACCGGACACCAATGAAATTTCGTATAAATTGTAGTAAAATTTGGAGGATGGGTCGCCTGATACACTGATATCATAACAAGGCACGAAATGAAACCAAAATCAGAATGCCTGAAGTTAAATTTCGAAGATTTAGGTTAAAATGTAAACTTCTCCGCACCAGAAAATGGGAGCAGAGGGAGAGAGCAACGAGAATATCAAAGCGATGCGAAGGAGGGAAAACAACGCAAATGAGTAAAGGGAACGGTCTTTTGGATATAATTATTTAATTTAATTTAATTTTTTATACAAACCTAATGCATAAATAATTACATTTTTATATCTTACTTTTAAAAATGTAATTGTTATATTAAATCTAAATTTTTTAAAATTAATTTTGTAGATTTTTTGGTTAAAATTATCATTAAAATTGATGGGTAGGCCCATAATTGGCAAACCCAATAAGAAAAACGGACCAAAGTTTAGAAAAGCCCAAACACGTGTTAAACGGTCAACGCTAGCATTAACCGCACGAAGCGCCAACAAGGCGGCCAACGCGCTCCCTTAAGACGGTTAATATTCCTGTTGACCGGAAGTAATGTAGTAACAGGCAGCAAAAGGACATAAAACTTAATACGGATCAAGCCTAGTTTGGCAAACGTTTCCGTACACGACAAGTAACGGTCCTTTCCCTGATTTCATGCATTCCTCGAAGCCAATCTTCTTTAAAGAAGGCATCAACTGATTCAACGCCCTTCGCATGAGGAAGGCATCAGATTATCTCATCCTACCCACGATGGAGCCTAATGGTAACAAAAGTACAAAAGGAAGGCAAATAATTTGGAGACCCGTTACCTACCCAGAAAGGAAATGATCCCATCAGATTACGTCAGTCAAGCCCTCCTGTTCAAGGAAGGCCGCTCAACACCAGGCAGAGATCACACCTTCTTAGCTAAAGAAGGTCACACTCCCCACCGTCTATATAACCCCACAGAGTCTCCACTCTGGGGGACACCATCTGAGACACGAATACAGACGCAAAAATACAACGCAGTGCTACTACAAAAATCCTTGAGCATACTTATGTTCGTATCTAAGTGATTAATTGCTTACTTTGCCAGTCCCACTCTAAGCCTCCAGATTCCAGAGATTTCGCCCGCTCCCCGAGATCCGTCTTTCTAAGCTTCCGCGCTTTCAGGATAGAGCTTCCCACTCGTTTCTTGCGAATATCGAGTCGGGAAACCATACTCTCGACGAGTCACGGGAATATCTCTTACATCTACAGGCTAATGCTCCCACCAATCTTCATCTCACCCTCTCTCTCTTTTTACTTGTCAGTTTACCTTCTTGAAGTTCGAAAGCATGTTGCTCACTTGAGCAATGGAGTGTTTTCGGTGGGACAACATTCTACCGACACCTGACCTCTTGTTTATTATAATTGTGTGTAGGGTCTAAACTCGATGAATGGAGCCGGATCTAAACGATCAAGCGAATCGGATTTTGTTCGAAGTCGGATCTAGGTATGCATCATTGGCGCCGTCTATGAGAAGCACTAACAAGAAGCCAACTACGTTTCCCAGATGCTCTTTCCAATTAACACACTCAAACAAAATGGTGAACAAAATGGCGCAAGCAAGCGAGCCAGCTCGAGACGTGGTCTCACCAAACCAAGACCACACCATTGGCGCCGTGGTCAACAGGGTAGCCGGTGGAATTCTGGCATCTTTCTTCCAAAACCTGGTGGAGCATATGCACAACACGGATAGAATGCTTCAGATACTCTACTCCCGCCAGGAGCAAGCATAGCTGGGTGGCCGTAGCACCGGCGTCCAGACGAGGAGGCCAAAGAAAGAAAGTTCAGCCTGACGGACTAAAAGGCTAACCAGCGCTCCCGCACCAAAGTCCTCACATGCCCAAAGTCGTTTAAGGCGTAAGGAGTGGGGAACCAGCTCCACTTCGAAGGAAAGTCTGGAACGGAGGAACCCGAGATACTCTCGAGTAGAATTTCGGCCCCAGGCTCAGGGGAGAGCCTCCCAGGCCGCTAGATCTGTCAGAGATAGCAGCCGCCCGACTATTGGACAAGCCAGGGAGAGAACGGAGTTAAGGGCATGTGAGGTTTCGGGTCTAAAAACTTGATAATGATGAGGTGATTAGTATGCTAATGATCAATACTAGGCCTATGAAACGAATAAGGTTGGGTATCGGAAGAAAAATCGAGAAGAATTCGGGTTCGTGCTGCTGAAGCGCTGCCAGCAGGCTTGCGCCTGCTGCGCGCTCGAGCTGTGGCTCGAGTGTGATTTCCAGAATTGCGCCCACCCGCTGGCCGTTCGAGCTCCACTTGAGTGGGAATTCCAGAATTTGCCCGCTTGATGCTCGCTTGAGCCGCGCTCGAGCGGTGGTGCGATATAAAGTCGCGCCCTGCCTTCTCCTCTTCATTTTTCTCACGGCCCTAGGGTTTTTAGAGGGAGAGAGAGGGGCGATCATAGATAGAGAAAGGTGGAGATCGAGGCCATGGAGTCAGAATCTGTCCGATAGCTAGTTATAAAGGTGAAAGCACGCGTCGAGACAAGTGTTCTCATACTCACTTCTTGTTCTCTTTCGATGTTTTGTTTGATTTGATTGGGTATTTTATATCGATACCCATTATTAATGTTAGAATCTTGAAACCCATGATTAATGACCAAGGAATATGTAGTTAGTTGTTCGAATCGTATTCGATTCACTCGGTTTGTTTTCACCAAAACCCTAACCCACGAAATTGGGGATTTCCTATTTTCCTTCCGCGTACCGTGAAATTGACCTCAAAATGTGAATCCCCATGTCCTAAATATGTATATACATCAGCTGCGAGTTCGATCTTGCACATTTCTACCCAATCGCGGTGTCCGGGCCCTCTAAATCGGCCTTGACACTATTCATCCGAGTGTAAAGGAAAAAATTACATGTTTCCACCTTCATTGTATGTTGAATCGACCCCAAAAGATGAATCACCATATCCCAATTGTACATATATATCAACTGGATGCCCGATTTCACAAGTATCGAACCGTTCGCGGCGTCCGGATGCTCTAAAAGAGGCCTGACACTATTCATTCGAAAATAAATGGGAAATTTACATGCTTTGCCCTCGTTTAATTGTTATGAAAGTGATGTCTAAATGTTGTGTTAAAGTGTAAGCCTCGAAAATATGTATTTGGGCACCGGAAGCAAGGAAACGAGTCCAGGAGGCTTCTAAAATGATATGTGATTATCAAATGTATGAAATTCAGAATTCTCTTGTGAACGTGAATTGAATTGTAATAACGGGATTGAGTCCCACAAAAAATTATGAATCAAGCAAGTAAATGGAAGGGAATCCACATTGTACATTGTGATGGAATGATCTCCCAGATGGAGATGTATGTGATAGGAATGGGTTTTTCCGAATTGTAATTGTGTATGGCAAATGTAGATTTTCCTCTCTAAGTGTGAAAACTAACCTTGAAACTAGGACCATGATTCATAGGGGTAGTATTCTTTAGCTTACCATGTCCATCGCGATGTGAACCCGAGGAATACATAGCCACGTATTCTGGCCGCACGTTGGAGCGGGTGATGTTCCTGGTAAGCTTTAGGAAACTACTGTGGAAGAACGAGGATTGCCCTGGTCCCCGGAGGATATGGGGCGTGTTGTGGTGGCCGAGTGCTGCAGGCCTAAAATGTAGCTGTTAGTTTAGTGTTGCATAGTGGAGATGCAACCGGTGGTCGAGTGCTGCAGACCTAAAATGTAGCCGTGGCTTTAGAATGTGTAGTGAACACATTCCCTTCCTCGTTCTCTCGCATCGTTGGTTAGTACGGTACTAGCTTGGGTCCGCAAAGATGATATAATGATGAAAATAAATAACGCCTAATCGATGTAATCGTGAGAATCCAGTGATTCCATATGTTTCTTGTTCCCTCTCCTGATTCATGATTATTGAGATTGCTCGTATTCTCCCCCCGTTTCAATTGTTCTATTAGTTGCCTACGAGTATTGAGTATGATTATATTTGTTGAGCTGTACGTTCACTCTTGCTGTTTTTCCTTCCAGATGAGAACACTTAGTTAGCGCCAAATTAGTTAGAGCAAGGAGAGAGACTTGCATTGAAGGGAGTTGCTGGACATCGAAGCTTGAAGATTGGGTTATGATTATCAGATTAGAATGTAAACAGCCACTCATAGATAGATGTGGCTTGTTGTTATATTATGATTTTATTATACTTTCACAGGTTTTGATGATTTAGTTGTACTTCCGCATTTATATTATGTTAATGTTCTTAGATTTTGAGTTTTGTTAGATGGCATCTCTTTTGACCCAGTATAGTGGATAGGGTTATTGTACTGGAGCCATGGATGATATGGTAGTTATATAATCCTGTGTTGTGTGTTGTAGGCCAAACATTCAATAATGATTAGTTGTGTGCTTGTACAGGATGTTTTTTAATCAGGTTGTATTTTTGGTTTTCGTCCAGTTGCAGAGAGAACTTTGTCAAAATTTCTGTAGAATCCATAAGTATTAATTATGGACCGTAGTTGTGTTGCCAATGACGGAGGTTATTCGTTGGAGAATAATCCAGTCCATCACAAGGCATATCCCAACTCTAAAAGATCTGCTAATGTCGTTCCAGCGGATTCGAGGCTGGAGAAGATGTGGAACCACATCTTCAAAGACGATGAGCATGCAGCCAGTATCGACAGATCTCCCTTCACAGTGGAGATATTAAATCATCCCATGCCGACAAAGTTTAAAATGCCAGCCCTTGACTCTTACGATGGGAGCGTAGATCCCGTCGATCATTTCGCTCACTTTCGCACCCATCTGGGTCTACAAGGGCTGGAGGACGCAGTCATGTATCGCTGCTTCCTACTCACCTTAAAGGGGGACGCGCGCATCTGGTTCTATCATCTCCCTTCGGACTTAATCCGAAGTTTTCAGGAACTTACGGATCTCTTCTTGTCCCAGTATGCCTCCAGCTGCCGGGAGGAAAAGTAGCCATGGCATCTGTCACACATCAAGCAAAAGCATGGGGAGAACACACGGAGGTTCCTGAATCGCTTCGTGGCAGAAGCTAGACGGATCCCTCAACTCACGGAGGAAATGAAACTAGGCAGTTTCATCTCCACACTGGCGCATGGAGAATTCTTCAGGCACCTGACACATAAGAACCCGCAGACTTTTTGGGAAGCGAAGTCTATCACCAGGGCCTACGCGACAGTAAAAGAGGCCAACAAGACAAAACGTCCCGACCGGCCCAAACAGCCTCGCTCTTTCCCGCCTGAAGGAAAGAGGAAATACAATGGTGGTGATCACTACCACCGAAAGCACCACAGGATGGGCCACCAGAGCACAAGGACTACATACCGATCAGCCTAACGCCCTTGACTAACACGCGATCAAACGTTCTCATGCAGATCCGTGTGGAGAAGTTCTTTAAGTGGCCAAAATAACTTAAGAAGGCGGAGGGAGGAAATCCACCCAAGTACTGCGATTTTCATCGATCTCCTGGGCACTCCACAAAAGACTTGAAGATCCTTCAATGAGAGATTGAGAAACTGATTAGAAGCATCCACCTCAACAGGTTCGTTAAAGGCCCTGGTCAGAGTTTTGGCACTACGGGCGGAGAAGGATCGGGGTCTTCCCCACCATGAAATCGGGTTACGGTAGGAGTGGTCAACATGATCACCACTTGACCGATCAAGAATCCAGCGAACAACAAGGACCAGCACGCAGGGAGGAAGAAACAATGCACTACTGACACCGTCATTAGTTTTAGTAACAATGACCTAGCACACATAGTTTTTCCCCATACAGACCCCTTTGTTGTATCTGCACTCGTTTCCGACAGTGGGGTTGACTTCCAAATAAAATTAGTATTTATTAACAAAAAAGTTCTCGCTATTTGCTTTATCTCGATATATTTTTTAAACTTGGTTTAAAAAAGAGTCAATTAAAATCTACAGAATGCCCATTGTATGGCCTTGACAACGAATCGGTGCCCGTCCAATGGATGATCAGACTAGAAGTCACCCTAGGAACGTACCCGAAAATGGTGAGTTGTACGCTTACCTTCTTGGTAGTCGACTTGCTCTCTGTATACAACGCAATACTGGGCCGGCCGTGCCTAACAACGTTCGGGACCGTCACTTCAATAATGCACCTCAAAATAAAATTTCCAACACCATACAGTGTGGGCGAAGTACTGGATGACCAAGTCACTGGACAGACATACTATATGTCCCAAATTGTTCCTAACAATAGCACCAGAGCTGTAGAAGAACTTGACCATCGAGACAAAATAACCCTATAGCAAGCGCAGTCTGGTGAGGCAACCGACCTAATCCCACTGAATCTGGAAGATCCAAAAAAGTGCAAACGGATCGGCGGCTCACTCACTAGTGCACTGCGCGAAGAACTAATCACATTCCTGCGACGGAACGCTGACATCTTCGCATAGACTTCCGCTGACATGCCTAGGATTCTGGACCGGGTAATTGTTCACAAGTTGGACATCGACCCAGACCGAAAACCCGTCAGGTAGAAGTAGAGAAACCACTCAGTAGAAAAGTTGGTCGCCATCTAAGAGGAAGTAAAGAAACTGCTGGATGTTGGATTTATCAGAGAGGTCCAATACCCTAATTGGCTCTCCAACGTAGTCCTGGTAAAGAAGACCAACAGTAAGTGGAGAATGTGCGTCAATTTCACCGACGTTAATAAAGCCTGCACAAAGGACAATTTTTCTTTACCAAGGATTGACCTACTGGTAGACTCGACGTCTAGGCAGAAGCTGTTGAGTTTCATAGATGCCTATTCGGGCTATAACTAGATCTGGATGAGCCCGAATGACGAAGAACATACCTCATTCATGACAGACTAGGGGACTTACTGCTATAAGGTGATACCCTCTGGACTGAAGAACGCAAGAGCCACCTACCAACGGCTGGTAAACAAAATGTTTGAGAAATAGATCAACCGCAATATGGAGGACTATGTTGATGACATGTTCATCAAGAGCAGAGTCACAGGCGACCATATCCGCAATCTGGCAGAGTCGTTTAAGGTGCTCCGTGAGTATCAAATGAAGCTGAATATGGCTAAGTGCGTCTTTGAGGTAGTCTCGAAAAAATTTCTAGGTTTCATCGTCTCCCAGCGAGGGATCGAGGCAAACCCAGAGAAAATCAAGGCCCTCATGGACATGACTCCCCCACGAAGTATCAAGGATGTCCGGCGACTGACTGGACGATTGGCAATTTTGTCCTGCTTCCTGACAAAGTCAGGTGACAAGTATAAGCCATTCTTTAATACTCTAAGGGGAACAAAACCAAATGGTTTCTAATGGACGGCAGATTGCTAGTCGGCCTTTAATGAGTTGAAGCAATACCTGACTAGCCCGCCATTACTAACATCCCCCAAGGTCGATGAAGAGTTGTACCTCTACTTGGCGGTTTCAGAGGTGTCTCTCATCTCCGTCATCGTACGCCAAGACTTCAATACCCAACGGCCGGTTTACTATGTGAGCAAAACACTAACTGGCCCAGAGACGTGCTACCCACCCATAGAAAAGTTAGCCATAGCTATCATATTTTTTTCTCGAAAACAAAGGCCCTACTTTCAGGCACACCGTATCATAATTCTCACCGATCAGCCTCTGAATAGCATACTCCAGAAACCTGATATTTCTGGACGGTTGGTGAAGTTGGTTATCAAATTGGGCGAATTCGACATTGAATTCTGACTCAGGCCAGCCATAAAGGCACAGGCTCTGGCCGACTTCATTGTCGAGACCACGACCCCGGTTCTCGAAAAGCAGCCCTCAGAGAACACGAAACAGTGCATGGAGGCTCCAAAATGGGTACTCCACATAGATGGATCATCCACAGATACAGGCAGTGGAGCAGGGGTGGTCCTCACGACCCCTGACGGGTTTGAGGTGAAATACTCCCTTAGACTCAACTTTTCAGCCACCAATAATATTGCCAAATACGAAACCCTACTAGCTGAGTTAACATTAGCAAAAGAGTATTCAGCCAAACGATTGGCTATTTACAGCGACTTCGAGCTAATCATCAACCAGGTTAATGGAAACTTCGAGGCAAACAATCCACACATGGCCAAATACTTGACTAGGGTAAGGGAGGCCGCCCGCAATTTCGACAATCTAACCTTAGTCCATGTTCCCAAAACTGAAAATTAGAATACCGATCAGCTGGCAAGAGCAGCGACGGGCAAAAATTCAGAACAGTACTCGAGGAATATGAGGGAGGTCATGAACGCTCCCAGTATTGAGGGACAGGAGGCAATACAAGTCTCCGAGACGGAAAATTGGATGACACCCTACCTGAGGTTTCTAGTGAACGAAATATTGCCAGAAGACGTAGAAAAGGCCAGACGGATAAAGAGAACGGCCGGCTGGTACACAATAGCCGACGGGCGGTTATATCACCACGGCTACTCGACTCAGTATCTTCGTTGCCTAACCTCTGAAGAGGCGGACTACGTTTTGAGCAAAGTGCACATTGGGATTTGTGGATCACATGTCGGTGGCAAAAACTTAGCATTCAAAATCATACGGCAGGGCTACTATTGGCCCTCGATGAAAAAGGATGCACTTGAGTTTGTAAAGAGGTGCGAAAGCTGCCAGCTTCACGGCAACCTTCGCCACCAGCCATCCGCCGAGCTGAAATCTCTTCAAGCGCCGTGGCCCATCGCGCAATGGGGGCTCGATATACTTGGCTCATCTCCCATTGCAACTGGGCAAAGAAAGTTTATCACAGCAGGCATCGACTACTTCACGAAGTGAGTCGAAGCCGTTCTGCTAGCCAAAATCACAGAATATAACGCACTTGAGTTCGTTCGCCAGAATATCATCAGTAGGTTTGGCGTCCCAAAAGTCATTGTGACTGACAACGGGATTCAATTCTCAGAAAAACACTTCATCAAGTATTGTACCAGCCTTGGGATTAGGCTAATTTACACTTCGGTGGCATACCCTCAAGCGAATGGACAGTTAGAGGTAACAAATCGAACGCTACTCCATGGGCTCAAGATCAAGCTGGAGGACGCAGGGGGCTCCTAGGTAGATGAGCTCGCCCCAGTCTTTTGGTCTTACCGAGCAACTGTAAAGGAACCAACGGTGAGATGCCCTTCAGCCTCTACTACGGAACTGAAGCAATGATTCTGGTCAAAATTAGGCTTTCAAATCTTACGGTGGAATCTTTTGACCCGCAGGGTAACTCCCAGAAGATCCGGGAATACCTAGACTTGTTAGAAGAAGCCCACGATGCCGCTAGAATACGGACCACAACCTACTAATATCGAATCACCCGCTACTACAATAAGAAAGTGAAAGTGGGGCAGTTCGATGTCGGAGACTTGGTCTTACGGAGTATCGAGGCTACGGGAAAGGTGGCCGACCAGATCAAGCTCTCCCAAATTGAGAACGACCTTTTCTAGTCTCCGCCATCCTGCGAAATAGGGCATACAAGCTCCTGAACTAGGACGAAAAGTTGGTCCCACGGACGTAGAATGGAATCCACTTCAAACGCTACTTCTAATAGGGACCCAGGTATGTATTCTGCATGATTGTATGTGATCATTTGTGTGCACTATTCAATTATTAAAACAAGTGTTTCCTTTAGTATGTTGCGTTTCTATGGTATGCATATATGTATGTATTTTTCATTGCAAGTTCGAAACGACCTAAGTTGCCCTTAAGTCGGCAGGGTCTTCACCCTCTTGTTACTAAACCTTAGTCATCCAGGAGGCCCATAAAAGGTCGTATTTAAACCTTGGCCATCTAGACGATTTATGAGCGGTCGTATATAAACCCTGGTTATCTAAGTGGCCCATGAGTAGTCGTATCTAAACCTTGGTCATCCAAATGACCCATTAGCGGTCAAAAAATCTTAGGGGGCTAACACAGTATACGCGACAACCTCCTTCATAAGGAGATAGCGTGATAGTCAACAATGACCGATCGGAGCAAAACGCTTCACCAATGCAGGCCGCCCAAGTCTACACCTGACCTGGGCAGCGCCACCAAACTTTACTCACAAGCGAAGACTAAGCTAGCTTAACATACGCGACAGCCTAGAAAACGCCATGAATGCCCCAAAAATAAGGCAGGCGGCCAACTCGTAGGAATCTTATCAAGTTGGCCGCTAAGAATAGCAAAGAAGCAAAATACAAAAAACAGCTATAAAAAGCAAGAACATGTGACATGCACAAAGCTATTTGTATTATTGCTAAATGGTAAGATACATCATTAAACTAAAAAAAAAAAACTAAAATCACAAAAAGCTATGGAGGTGGCGGTGGCCCCTGTCTGTCTCGAGGCTCTCCCATGAGGCTATCGTGACGCTGCGCTGACTGGTTTGACAAATTGATAAGATCCACAGGGAAGTCAGGATCAACTAACCGCACAATACGCTGGCTAATATTGATCCCTTCCTACAACTGTGCCAACATCATGTCTGCAACCTCGTGGGGACGAATACGGAGGCTCAGGTAGTTCTCTAGGGTAGCCATTTGCCCTACAAGCTGATCAATGCGTCCTTTAACACGTTCTCTTCCTTCAAACAAGCGATCTATACTTTCAGGCTCAAGTTCTCCACTTCCATGCCCGTCGGGACAGACTCCAGGGCAGCCTTGTTCTCTCAATACTCCACCCCCAAAGCCTCCAACTTAGTATCGAGCCAGACAATCTCCCTATCTCTATCGGAGATCACCATGTATCTCTACCTAAGCGCATTGACAATTACGCTTGAGAATTTATCAGCCTGCACACAAAAAAAGAGGGGTTGTCTGGCCTGGCACCCAGTTCCTGTGCCAAAGGCAGTGAGCAAGGAAGGGGACCCATGTCGGCAGGGCTAGTGGCGACCTCAGCCACAAACTCCACTATTGGATCCTCTGGAGTATCCTCCGTCCTGGCTGATTCTCTGGGAACAGTGGGGGGCTCCAAAATCGACTCCTGTTGCTCAGCCGAAATTTCACAATGGGGGATCCAACGGACGGCTCCTACGGTCCAAGCGCCTCGATCGATGGGTCCAGAGTCAACCCTGACGGCGTAGGCTGTGCGAGAACAACGCTGCCGCTCAACCTAGCACTCAACATGGCTTCATAAGCCTCAAGGACCAGCTCCACTTCTATCCCGAAGGCGGCGCCTATACTCGCAAAACGCCCAGCAGAGATATAGTCCGGCCGTGAGGACGACAATGAAGGCACCACCGAGGCCACCCTCTTTTGCCTTAGATTGGGAGGACTGGCATCAGACGGGCGAGGACCAATGATAAAACCCTTCTTCCTCTTCTTTCTCTACAGGACCTCCGGCAGTGGGATTTTCAGCTTCTGGACGGGAGATGGAAGCCCCCACTTGACCTTCTGTCTCAACGCGGAAGACCGATTGGTCTCTCCAAAAATCTCTCAAGTTATCCTCTATGAGCTTAACCAGCCAATCTAAGGACGACGTCTCAGCTTCTGAAGGCGCACTCGTATACACCTCAGGCACCTGGCCCCACTCTTTGGGCAAGGGCCAGGATTCACACTAACAAAAAAGAACCAGTTCTTCCAATTCTTCAAGGAGTCGTATATGGCGGTGCTTATCTTGAGACTGCCATGGGGGATAAAGAAATCCACTCCGCTCCCTGATTAAGCTTGAAGATCCCCCAAACCATTAACATCGTTAACAACCTCAAGTGTTGACAAAGAAAAATGCAACGGGAGTAAAAATACCTGACGGCGTTGGCATGAAACTGAGTGATGGGGACCTGAAGAGCCCGAAAAATCGACATCAACTCGTCGGGGATTGAAAGGCGGAGCCCACTCCTCAAATGGACTTCGTATACGGTCACGAAGTTCGTGGGCTGTAAGAAAGCCCTGTCATCCTTCACTGGAACGCGAAAGGCAATCTTCTGTGGAATGTTGTACTCCACGTACAATACTTTCACGTCGTTTTCTCTCAGGACGGAGGCGATGTCGGCAACGGAGGCTATAGTCAGAACTAGGATTTTTTCTTCTTCTCAATGGAATAAGAAAGACGAAAAAATAAAGGAAGGCGCAAGAAATTCAAAATAAAACAAGCAGGTGATTTAAAAACCCATATGAACACAAAAACTGCCTCGAAAGCGTGTACCATCATTACCGCCGCAAGTCGTTTCATCAAAAGGGGGCTGTCGAATCAGATCCTTTGGCTTATTAAATGCCGGGATCCTGAGCATACCGCATAAAGACACATGGCACACTTTTTTGATAGGACAACTAATGACCAATGCATTCTTCTCCAAGTTGCCTAGAAACTTTCCAAAAACAATCAACAAATCCGGTCAACGTTTGGGAAGAACTCAAGGCTCCTCTTCTAACGGGCAATGACTCCGTTATCAAAAAACAAGCGCATCCAATTATGAACATGTCGGAGGCCAGAATCCTGACTACCGGCATGGGGGGCTAGTGATGGGTAGGCCCATAACTGGCAGGCCCAATAAGAAAAACGAGCCAAAGTTTAGAAAAATTCAGACGCGTATTAGACAATCAACGCTAGCATTGACCGCACGGAGCGTCAACTAGGCGGCCAAAGCGCTTCCTCAAGACAGTCAATATAACTATTGACCGGAAGTAACATAGCAATAGACCGCAAAAAGATATAAAACTTAATACGGGCCAGGCCGAGTTTGGCAGACGTTTCCGTATACGACAAGCAATGGTACTTTCCTTGATTTCATGCTTTCGTTGAAGCTAATCTCCTCTAAAGAACGCATCAACTGATTCAGCGCCCTTCCCATGAGGAAGGCGTTAGATTCTCTCTTCCTACCCATGATGGAGCCTAACGGTAACAAAAGTACAAAAGGAAGGCAAATAATCTGGAGACCCGTTACCCGCTCAGAAAGAAAACGATCCCATCAGATTACACCAGTCAAGCCTTCCTGTTCAAGGAAAGCCGCCCAACATCAGGTAGGGATCGCGCATTCTTGGCCAAGGAAAGTTGCACTCCCCATCGTTTATATAACCCCACAGAGTCTCCACATTAGGGGGACACGATTTGAGACACGAACAAAGATGCAAGAATACAACGCAGTGCTACTACAAAAATCCTTGAACATACTTACGTTCGTACCTAAACGAACAATCACTTACTTTGCCAGTCCCACTCCAAGCCTTCAGATTCCAGAGATTTTGCTCGCTCCCAAAAATCCGTCCTTCTAAGTTTTCACACTTTCAGGACGTAACTTCCCACTCGTTCCTTACGAACATCAAGTTAGGAAACCATACTCTTGACGAGTCATAGGAACGTCTCTTACATCTACAGGCCAACACTCCCACCAATCTTAATCTTGCTCTCTCTCTTTTTACTTGTCAGTTTACTTTCTTGAAGTTTGAAAGTTTGTTGTTGACTTGAGCGTCGAAGTGTTTTCAGTGGGATAACATCCCGCTGACACCTGACCTCTTATTTATTGTAGTGGTGTGCAGGGTCGAGACTCGGTGAATGAAGTCGGATCCAAACGATCAAGCGAATCCAAATCTGTTCGAAGTCGGATCCAGGAACGCATCAAAAATATTGAATTTTCAAATTTCTTCAATTTATTTGCGTTGTCAAATTATGTTAATTTTATTGAATTTTCGAAACCAAATTGGTCATGTTGGGAAATCATGTTAATGATGGCAGATTTTACCTATA
>JAODPA010084268.1:0-57966 GCA_025585075.1 Nepenthes mirabilis | reverse complement strand
AATAAAAAAAATAAATAACAGTTCGTCGATGCCAATTTATAAGACTACATACCAAAAAAAAAAAAAAAAATGTCGACACCATAAAAATCATATGTAGATCCGTCCGTTCACAGCTCTAATAAAGTAGTATCTTTGAAAAATTTTAGTATATGATCCCTGTATCTCTAACTATGTAGTCCATTGCCATTAAAGATACAATCCACAAAGAATAATTTTAGTAAATAATATAATATAAAACTGTAATACAAATGCACATTTTTGAAGTAGATATACAAACAGAACATTTACTCTTTATACAGCAATCCGAATACTAAATTATGTGTGATATTTACACTAGGGATACAGGGCGTTACTCCCCAAGACTGATACATAATCTTCTTTTTCTTTTTTCAGGATTTAACAGAGAAAAACTATATAATATTATATACCCAAGAAAGGAGGAAGCATACATTTGCTCATGCTGCTAAAACGGTTCTTCTGGCTTCAGGAAGTTGTGGTATTCCAGCTGGGTCATTTCACCACCCTTCACCGGATCGAATTCGCAGCGATAAAAGCTGCACCCAATTATATTCTACATTAAGACAGACATATTGAAGCACCTGTTGCAGGGGAGATGGGGACTCGGATGGTTGGCGAATTAATAGTTGAAAATATAAAAATGTACGCATCAATGCAGAAGATAGAGATATTTATACATACGGTTTAAAAAGAAAAAAGAAAGAAAGAAATAGTGTCTTTACAAGCAAGACACAAACTTCCACCAATTATGCAGTAATGTTTAGCCAGGCCAGAGCAGAGCCGTGGAGGTGAGCAATATCATTTATTAACCTCGACAGGATATTGTTTAGGGAGCAAAGTATCCTTACGCAAGCATTGCCACGCTTTCAACAGCTGCTCTACCGGTTATATTTTTGAAATAGCATTTGCTTTCCTATTTTTTCTTGAAAAAGTAGGAGAAATAGAGAGAGCTGATCCTTTGCAAAGAAAATTATGCGGCAATGAAAGCCATCTAATCTTGATCATTGTCGGCATCATATAACACTAAAAACCTAGGTAGAAACATTCTACACTGAGCAGATGGAAATTCGGACAACCATGTCTGCAACTAGAGATCCAGTCCGATTTACTGCCCATATCTCTATATGAAGAATCAAGCATAACTCCCGGACAAGAATCTAAACCGAGAGATGCATCTCCTGGTGTTCATTGCTATTCAATATGAGTGTTGTTTTGTGAGTGTGCGTGTGTGTGTGTAACAAAGTGAATTATAACATCCACTTTGAACAAATAAACTCAATAAGGATACGGTTTTGAATTTCTATGAAGACAGAATATCAGTAAGGTCACTATGCAATAGCACGATTCAATACTTTCTATTAGCCTCTTTCATCCGTTTACCAAGCCTTATATACTGTTCTATGTATCTACTAAAAGCATAGATGCAAGATTACATAACCCAATACAAGGATGCAGCTAACTAATGTAACAGTTCACCAATTACTGTGCTGCCTCTTCACAGCAGACTTGTTTTTCTTCACAGTCCTTACGTTGGAGATGCTATATGATGCCATCGGTGCACTTTCATGACAGCGCATGCATGCATGCTAATACGACGATGGACTGTGCAAGCACAGATTCTCTTAATGATATTCAAGAATGTTTCCATGTTTTTGAGATACCAAAGAATAAACCTTCGTGGTCAAGGGCAGACAGGCATAACAGATACCCTACACAAGCGATAAGAAAATACACCTGAGCAGCTTCTTATGGGGAGAGTCCCCCATGTAGTGGGAACATGTGAAATTTGTGATAGTTTAGAAGTTTTGAATAAATAAAAGCTAGATAACACAGCATTGGAACAACATTCAACATATGATGTTCCACAAACATTGCTCACCTTCCATCCATACCAAGTATTACCACGGTATTTTTCTGATGACCAAAAGCAACAATATATTGAGAACCTTCAAGCAAACGGAACTGAGCCACAGACCACTCTGAGCTGAAATACCTGGGCAACACGCCTGCAATAATGATCATACTCAGACAAATGGAAAAAGTTCATTCACAACATTTTAGTCCTTCCATTAGAACTACTATCATCAGCTAGCCACAAAAAATTAGAAGCATTCAAAGTTAGTAGTAGGCACTGTTTCACAACCAACGATGCTATTCAAGTTCTTTTCCAGCACAGGTCAAAAACTGGAACTTATGGATCCTGTTCAATAGTGAAAATTTGAGGTGGTCTTATAAAAATTTACCAGAAAAATAGAAAATTTAGAAGATATATTCTAACCTATAAATTTTACATTTAAAAACCTCAAAAATAGAGGTTTCCAGTTTTTAAGTTTTGGATTGAAATTTGCAAAACTCAGAAAACATTAAAAGATATTTTTTAAAATTTTCCATATGCCATAAAGCAAAGTTTTCCACTAATTTTGAAAACGTCTTATACACTAACAGTTTTAGAATGAAAGAAATAAGTTTATAAACATAAATATTTACAAAATTTAAAATAATACTTTCAAAAAATAATGAAACTTTATTCCAATCTCAAAATCCATTCTATATTTTTAGTCCTTTTTTCANAATCAAATAAAATCGCAATATAATAAAATCAAATAAAATCGTAATCTTTCAAGTAAAATAAAATCAAATGGAATTAAAATAAATCTTTTCTAATTTGGTATAATTTAAATGTCCGCATCAAGAGGGCTTGAGACAGCTACATGCAAGATAGAGAAAGCAACTTTCTAGATTAGAGGATCCTTTTTATGAAAGTGAGGATTAACAGTGGGCGACAGTGCTAAAGCACCAATAGCAAATGGCATGACCATAGCAATTTTCCAAAAGAAGCCACATATAATGATATAGAAATGACTAGAATTAGAGAGTATTTTAACCTCAGAAAGTTGTCAAGCTCAAATGATTTTCTGTTTTTGCCCAAATAAGACTGCATTAATAGGCTTCACAGATTCTCTCAGAATTTCCTTTTGGGCCAAATTTTAAAACAGTGGACTAAGGGGTTACAGGATCAATCGACAATGGCAATGGAAGGTCAGGGTCTTGTGTTTTTATTAAGTGGAGAAAACCTTTTGGCATCATGCACTTTACGAGTGAAGCTGAGGATTCCAGCATCAACGATGATGGTCTGGATGTCAGCCCCATGTATAAAATCGAGAAGGCAACTGGATCAGAAAAAAAATCTTAGTTCCCCATCTCATCACAGAGACCACGCAAGGGGGGATGATGTCAAGGAATGAGCAAAAGGTTATATTTTGATGTTTTGATTTTTCCACACATTCAACCATTCTCCTACCTGTTTCTTTGTCTTCATTCACAGCTTTTCCATAAATTAGAATACAGGACAGAGGCCAGAGCGGCAGTGGTTACAAGGATGGTAGTTTGAATGAGAAAGATTTCCATGATTCAAATATCTCACAAAAAATAAGTCAATTAGTTTCTTTGAGATGCTAATAGTGAACAAATAGTAAACATTAAGGACCTAACTTTTTTTTTCCCCACTATTTTGTTAGTTTTCCAATTTTCATCGTGATGAATTGTTCTTCAATCACAAAGATAGATTGTTTTTCTTGTTGATAAGAAAGAGGAAATAGGAGGGAGATAGAAGAGAGGATGAAAATTAAAAAGGGGAAGGAGGTGAGAAATCAGGCAGAGACTTAAGAGAAGAATTCATCAAAGCATTCAGTTTCAATCATCAATCATTCTTCTGGAGAAGTGTGATGCTACTTAAAGGCATCCAGATTCTCGTGTACATAGTGCTAGCAGATTACTTTCATTATATTAACTATTTCCACCGTGTTCTCAAAAAACTAATTCAACCATTTCTACTGCAAAAATGTTATCCTGAAAAAGTTGGTGGTTATTAATAGTCATCAACAATGCACCAATAATCAACACATGATCATACCTATTGAGGTTCGGTCACAATTCATTTTTGTAAAAATATTAGGATCAAAGAGAAGATTAAGAGATAAGTGGAAGATTAGGGTGCCCGGGCTACCCTCTTCCATCTCTCTATTCTTACTTTACCCGTTTATGTGAATACGAAGTAGTGGATAATTATTCTCCATGTTTACCTCAACTACTCTTCATGGTATTGGAGTCTGATTTCTAACCCTAAAACCACATGTATGCCAATGTACGAACCAGACACCAAAATGGCTACTAGAAAACCTAACCCTGAAAAGCTAAAACTATAGCACCAATCATCTATAGAGCTACTGATATATCTCATATTCCCATTACAAGACACAAACTAAATTGCCAAAACTTTCTCCAATGATCTTAATCGGTCATGATGACCACATGCAGTAAAGGCAACGAATAATATTTCATAGGAAGTGCTCCTGCCAGACCAAAGATGATCCCCTATTCAAGAGTTGGAAGGATGAAAACAATATGATAATGACATGTTTAATTAATTCTATGAACAATGACAGACAAAAATTTCCATCATTATGACACCACAAAAGAAATATGAGATGTGGCAAGGGCAACTCATCAATGGAAAATTCATTAGAACAGTTCAAAGTCGAAGGAATTCTCCATGATTTGCGTTAGGACGATTTCCCAGTCCCTCAATCCTACAATATCCTTAGTTGACATTAGTAACGATTGAACATGTTTGAAACATAAGGTTGGAATTCCCAACTAATGGAGAGTTAGATAGCAAAAAAATGAAAGGAAATGGATCTACACGTTCTCATTAGGGATAAATAAGAACCTTGACAAAATACAGAGCAAAAGAATGGGAATGAAACCTCTTCCTAACCTTCAAGAAAATTTAAAGTTCTCTAAGAAGATAACCGAAAGAGGTTCATGATGGAATCACTACTGGCCGCTAAGAGCTATGCCCTAGCTGTGCAAAGACCTCAATTTCATCATCCCCATGACAGCAAACTAAAGCAGGCAAGACCTTGGCGTGATCACTAATGCAAACTGGGTCACACAAACGACGTATGCAATAAAATAAATGGCAAAGCAGCAAATTGGAAGCCCAAACAACCACCCAGAGGCTGTGAGTTCATGACCCACAATGAAGAAAAACAGGCACATGAGACCACTCTTTTCAACAAAGGGCAACTTGTCAACAAAGGGCAACTTGAACTCCTTCAAAGGATGATAAGCCATCATTAAGCTCTTCAATGCCTACCGAGAATACCAGAGGAATTGGTTCGGTTGCTCAAATGGCCTTAAGCACCCGAGCAAAGAAAAACAGTCCTTGAATAGTTGACTCTGGGTCTTCAGATCACATGGCTGGTAATGTTGCACTCTTCCATACTTAGAAACCCAGTTTGGGAAACTTTATGGTAATTGCAGACAAATCTGTGTCTAAGGTGACAGAAACAGTATCAGTCAAATCACCAATGGCGTAGCCTTAAGATCCATACTTTTTTTTTCCTAGCTTGACATATCAATTAGCAAAATCTCCAAAAATTTGAAATGTGTTGCTAAATTTTTCTCTCACTACTATGAATTTCAAGACTGAGGAATTGAGAAAGATAATGCTAAGGAATGTATAGGACTCTATCTCCTTGACGGCTCTAATCATCCGAGAGATCAAGATCAAGCCACCAACATTATTTTCAATCCTGTTCATCTAAGTTTGCCTAAAAACCTTAGTGTTGTCATGTTGTGGCACTATAGATTAGGTCACTCAATTTTTAGGTACTTGAAAAGATTGTTTCTAGCAATGTTCAATGTTAACTATCCCAAAGCTTTTCAAGGTGTAGTGTGCCAATTATCTAGACATGTAAGAAACAACTAATCAAATGAAGAGCATAAACCATCTCATCCATTCATCATCATTCATAGCGACATATGGGGACCATCTAGAGTTAACAACATTTCAGACGCCGATGGTTCATCACATTTGTTGATTATCAGACTTGGATAACGTGGACATACTTGACGAAAGACAAATCAAAAGCAAGAGCCATTTTTCAAGAACTTCAACTGGATGATCCAAACTCAATTCTAGACAAAAATAAACGTGTTGAGAATGGATAATGCAAAGGATTACTTCACTACCACTCTGAGTGAATATTTGATGGATCAAGAAAGAGTACATCAAAGCTCATGCAGTGACACACCTTAATAAAATGGACTAGCGGAAAAAAAACAGATGCCTCCATGAAGAAGCAAGATCTATCATGTACATCACTAATATTCCCAAAAACCTTATGGAGAGAAGTGGTCCTCATGCCCACATACCTTATTAATTGAATGTCGTCAAGGGTCCTCAGATCTCCCACACTTTCTCAAGTCTTTAAATCCTACCTGGAAACCCAAATCATCTCATCCCTACCCTCAGAAGTATTTGGGTGTACCGCATTTGTCCATATCCATCGGCAACACCGCAGAAAACTTGGCATGAAGGCAATCAAATGTTTATTTCTTGGCTACTCTCCAACAAAAAGGAGTTACAAATGTTACTCGTTCAGCATTTGAAGATTCTACACATCCATGTATGTGAACTTTATTTGAAAACCAACCATACAATCCAAAAACTCCCATTCAGGAGAAGAATGATTTTCAAGAAGTTTGTTTTTTGGACTAACACAACCCTCCACAAAATCCATTATCCTATCTTTCCCTTAGCCCTCTAGAAGTTTTAGACTATGAGCCCACTAATGCTCCATAAATTACAACTGACACAACTCCTACTGTAAAACAACCCCTGATTAACAAGGACCTTATTATCTACTCAAGGAGAAAAATGGTCATAGAAGAGAGAGGACCAAACGCTCCCCAAGGTGAACCACGAATCCAATCCCAGCCCAAGCTTGAATGTTCTAGGTAATACTCTTCAAACTAATATCTCTTCACTTGATAATCTTGGCATTCCTATTGCTTTAAGGTAAGGTGTGAGATCTTGTACTTAACAACCTATATCTAACTTTGTTTCTTATGATGGTCTATCATCAACATACCAAGCTCTTGCTAATAACATGTCCAATGTAGAAACCCAACACATTATTCACAATACTTTAGAAACTTTAGAATGGAGAGAAACCATTCCAAAAGAGATGAATGCTCTATAAAAATCGCACATAGGAAATCTCTTACCTACAGAGAGGAAAGCAACTGGTAGGGTGTAAAGGATATTTCATTGTCAAGTATAATCCAAATGTAAGCATAATCTGCTTAAAAACAAAACTGGTTCCAAAACGATCTAGTCAGATTTACAGCATCAGCTACTAAGAAACGTTTGCCCTGGTTGCCAAACTAAATACCGTATGAGTCATACTTTTTTTAATGGCAAGTTTAAACTAGACACTACATCAATTATATATGAAAAATGCTTTCACCAATGGTGATTTTGAAGAGGAAGTTTGCATGGAGTTACCGCAAGGTTTTAAAACCAAAAACAATGCTAACAAGGTTTATAAACTCCGGAAACCTCATATGGTCTCAAGTAATCTCTTAGAGCATGTGTTTGATAGGTTCACAATGGCAATTAAGAAGCACGGTTACTCTATGGGTCAAGTCAACCATACCCTGTTCAACAAATTTTCCTCCACCGAAAAAATTGCTATTCTAATCATTTGTGTTGATAATATAATTGTAATAGGAGACTATACAGAAGAAATGATCTTCTTAAAGAAAATACTTGAGAAAGAATTTAAAGTAAAGATCTCAAGACATTAAAATACTTCCTAGGCATGGAGGTTTGGGTATTGTAGTATCACAACACAAGTATACCCCAGACTTGTTGAAAGAAACTATATAAATCAAAATTGTCAAGCTGGTGTCAACGAAAACAATCCACCAATGGACACTGAGAGATATCAATAACTCATATGAAACTAATCGACCACTCTCACAGACGGCTAAACATATGCTTTCCAGTCAACTTTCTACGTCATTTTATGAACAAGCCTAATGAAAAACACCAAGAAAAAATCTATCATATTCCTAGATGCCTACAAATGACTCCCAATAGAGGAATGCTCTTTCAAAACAAAGTAAATCAAAGATTCAAAATCTACTCAAATTCAGATTAGACAGGGCCCATTATAGAGTGAAGATCTACCACCGGTTGTTGCACATATGTAAGGCAAAACTTGGTAACTTGGTGTTGCCAAAGCAATCAATTATTGCTAGAAGAATTGCTTCATAAATGATTATGGCTAAGAAGGTTGCCTCATGAAAACAAATTTCAATAAAGAGTCCATGAAAATATTCTGTGACAACTTTTGGAAGCAACCAATATTGCTAAAAATCCGGTACAACATGGTAGAACCTAACATGTGGAGATACATAGGAAGGTTGTTAATGAAAAAACTGAAGCTTGAATTTTAAATATGACCTACACCATCTTCACATGGGGATGTTTGAATGAATTTCCTTCCACGCGTAAATTTTGAAGAATTGATTTTCAAGCCAAAAAAGATCAATATCTATTCACTAACTTGAGGAGAGTGTTGGAATCTCAGAGACAATAAAGATCGTAGCAAAGATAAGGAAGATCGGAAATAAATAAATCAAGATATTATCTTGATATGTCAAAATTTAATTGACACCTATAATATTTTGAATTATTCTTGTCTATTTTGAATTATTCTTGTAATAGAGAATCAATGAAGGATCGTCTTAATTGATACTTCCTTAATTCTCTGGTGCCTAATAATATATTTTGTAAGTACTAGGATCAAAGAGGAGATTAAGATATAAGTGGCAAATTGTGGCACCCCAGCTCCCTTCTTCCCTATACTTATTCTTGCTTTACCCATTTATGTGAATAAGAAGTATGGAAACTATTCTCCAAGTTTATCTCAACTATTCTTGAGAAACATAAAGAGATAAAAGAGTCATCTACAAATGATCCATCACTCTTAGCAAAGGACCAAATGCTCAATATAATTGAATTAATAATCTAGAAATCCTTGGGTACGGTGAGATGGAAGTTTTAGAAAAAAATTCATCAATTGAATTATTCATTTAGAAATATAATGCATATGCACAGATAAAAAGGAGTTGACATTTTCACATCCTAAATTTGTCTGGGACATAGGGTGATAGAAGGGTTAGTTTTTATGGTATCTTTTATGAAAATATTCTACATAAAACAGCCAATTAGTTCACTTTATCTAGGCAGGTTGAACCTTAAACACATACATTACAATATCATGATTGTTCATATTTATTTATTGGTTAAGGGTTACACTTACACGTGTTAGAGGCACAAGAAAGTTAAGGTGAGCATAATTTGACCCTTGGCTTAGAGCTCAAGGTGACATATGGTTGAACTGTTTTGGTCTAGCAAGGGAACTGGATTTTTCTTGGTAGCTCAAGGGCTTGAGAAATTATTTTGAGAATAACATACTTATATTTGATATTTATGTCAACAAGCATATTCATATTGACTCATTATGATCACAAATATAATTAGACTCAACAAACATATAGAACATAAGTTACAAATTGTTATAATGACCACAAAAGTATTCATATCAGACTTAATATTGTTTTTCATAACAACTATAGTCTAATGGGACTTCACATATTCTACTTGTACCTAACATATTCTATTTGGACCAACAATGCTCATATTATGATCATTTTATCAAAAGCTCCGAGTAATTATTGCTATGCAAGATTAAATTTTAATACTCACATTGATGAGACTTGACCCAATTAACTACATGTTAAACAATATCTAAGCCAAACACAATTTGGCCCATAAAGTCATGCCAACCATTCCTTTGAAGCGTTTTGTCTGGCTGACTTGGTTTGTCATTTTTCAGGAGTTATCTAAGAATTAGAAGTAATGTAAATGCAAGATAACTTGTTTTAGTAGTGGCACTCTTCAGTGCTTTACATGGCTAATTAATGGATGACTTTGGGTTTAAATATTTATGTAAGTTACTCAAAGCCTAAAAATTTGCCATCAAGTAAGGTATGTTTAAGAAGGAAAATAAAGGTTATATTTCCTTATTTGTTCTTCTCTGTTCTTACAAGACAAAATCTGATTTGAGAAGACTAGTTTTTGAGTATTGATAAGGCTAAGTTGCATTTGATAACCAAGGTTCACAACTCTTTAAAATTCAAAAATTTTGTAGCCTTGTGCACTTGGGAGATCCCATTCAACTTCTATCTTTGTTCTTCTCTATTTAAGATCACATTCTCATTTTGAACACACCTACAAGGCTAATTGAGAGAGCAAACACTGAGCATTTGTACTTCTTCTTTGCTAACAAAAACATTCATAAATTCTTGATTGTTTAAGTGTCATACTTCCGCTTGCTTATACTTTCTTTGGATAAACACCATTGCATCCAAATTGATAAAAGAGTCCTCAAAGCATGAAAACTCTAAGTATGGCATGCTAAGTCCGTAAGAAAAATGTATCTTGTTGAATGATTTGATATTGACAAAAGAGAAGATTGACATAACGGATTCTAACTCTTTAAGTATGCTAGAGGACATGACGTAGACTAAGCTAACCTATATAAATACAGTATCAGTTTGATATTTCCTTAATTGTATTTTTTTGTATACTTAGTCCCTGATTTATAGTAAACTGAGATAAAACTAAACTTAAGTTCTAAAACGGGAATTAGGTCTTATGTTAATATTTGGCACCTCATTTATCACAGAATGGGCCAGCCTACGTGCCAGGCCCATCCTCTCTCTCTCTCCACCTCACATGGAATTAGGCCCCACGTGTAAGAAGGGGCCAACTGGCCCCATAATTATGGTGGAGCAGCCAAGAAGATATTATGAATGTAGAAGATGTAAAATAGATATTTGGACTCCAGAAAAGGGGGAGACAAAGTCTCCATCCAATTAAATGAGGAAGCCATATGGCTACATCAATGAAATTAAAAGGCTCCCTCCCTTGTTTCCCTAAGACTGGAGGGAGCCACAGGCCTCACCCCTCAAATTATCCTTGCACTCTTTTAGCTCTACTATAAATAGAAGAGTATACTAAGTGGTAGTATAACTGGGTTCTCCTAAATTTTCTAATTGTTAGAAAAAGGTCTTTTAAGTAGCAGTATACACACTTCAAGATTATGTCTGTTCATACTCGAGTTTGCATAAAATACCCTAGTTTGTAAAAAACAAGAGAGGGAAAGAGAAACAAGTCTAGGATGCTTAAGTAGATATCGTAGAGACTGCAGGTGTTTGTGGTTGGCGCTCTTTAACTTGAACAAAAAATTTCACATCCATTTATGCATTTTACTTTATGCATATATTGTAAAGATTTGATCTTATATTTATATATAATAAAAATAGGATCTTTGTTCTGTATATATCATTTCAACTAATAAAAAAAATGGTACTAGATTCACAAATTTAAAATATTTAAAATTTTCACGCTTCCTATCATGACTCCCTTACAATGTCCCCTTCAATATCCATTGACAAGGTTCTCTATTTGAAATCCAACAGTGACAAATTGGTGATAAATGGTTCCACCTGAAGAAAGCATATTTGATGTCTGATTTTCATAAGAGAGCCCCATGAGAAAATGGTTGTGATTAATAGTCTAATTCTTCTAAGAGTTCATGATAAATTCAAGAAAAACCAATTTGATACTATGCTCTGGCAATGTAAATTTCACCATCTGCAACCACTACAGTTACAGAAGAGGTAACCAAGGTAATATTCTTTTCCGCTTGTGAAGCAAAAAGGAGACAGTTTTCACAAAATGTGTTTCTTCATAGGACACCACTCGTGGAAGGATTCTTACAGCAGACAATTGTAAAGGCGAAACTTTTAATAAAAGAAACCAAAGGTTGAATGAGACAAAGTAGTGAACCACCTCCTATTTTATGGTGTATACTTCCAAAGGTATATGCTGATTTGTTCAGTCAACCGAATTCACATGCCCCGAATTCACATGGTCGTGGACCTAGGCACCTACTTTTCCAGGACTAAAAATGGGCAGGTATTGGGATTTGGTCTGACTCCCTATCAAAATTAATTGGCTTTGGGCTGGGCAAGATCTGCCCAGCAGGCCATGTCTTAAAGTACATATTGATTACTGGAATTAAAAAACCAACTGCAACATTAAAAATTCTACCCTTTTGCCCCAAGGTAGGTGATGCAAGCATGCAACTATTACTAATGAGGAAACATAGGGGAAACAACAAGAAGACTGATGAGGAACAAATGGGATGGACAAAGCTTCGGGATTAAACCATTAATAACATGACATTATTGTAACTCACCTAATTTTAGACTTACTTTTCTATTTTTGTTTGTTTTAAATTTTTTGAAAATCCCAAATTTGCATTGACCATGATAGAATCCTAGTGTTACCAGAATTTTCAACCATTTTTCTTGTTTTCCAAGCACTTTACGAATTTATAAGAAACCATGATTTCTGTTTAACATGTCTTTGGCATGTCATGTCCTATTTGAAAAAAGATTCCAAGTTGTATTGTTCCATAATGTTGGGTCTATAACCCATGTTCATGCTTCTTAGGATGCAGCAAGCCATCATCTACTAGACCAGGCAGGCAAATTCAAATACAAAGCTTGATCAAACATGAACCAGGACAGGCATGGTACAAAAGCTTCAAGACACATTGTGTGCCCAACATGGGCCTAGCTCTCATAGTTTGTTCAAGGCTGCACATGTGAGTACAGGCAAAGCAAACCCTAAATAAGTAGTACCCTTGGTTTATTGTTTAATCCATTTTATCTTACATCAAACAGAAAAGCAAACTGGATAATACAAGTTTTAAAGAACGCTGAAGGCAGGCCAAACCATAAGATCAGAAAAGGCCAATCCAAAAGAACCAATGCATCAGTTTGGATAGACATCTGGTCTTTATCAAACCATACCCAAGGTCAGCCAAGGACCTCCATCAAGTGAAGTTTTGCAGCATTGGAGGAAGAAAGATACCAAATTTCTTTGGTATATAGGATTTTTGTTATAATCTCATATTTTTGAAACAAATTCTAGCTACTAACAGCAATATCATCCTTTCAGGGTATACATTTAATTCTTATTTCCGCTTTTATTCTTCCACTTGTTGAGACATCACAAGACTGCCATAATAGATATTAAGCAGGACCCGAAGAACATCCTTACCTGGGTCATTATTGTGGACGCACTAGCTAGAGTTATCATAATTCACAATCCAATCCATCACTTTGAATCATGGAACACTAGCTAATTGGAAAGCAACATTCGATGTTTCAAGAAAAATATATGAAAAGATATGCTGATTTGTCCAATACATCACATTAACTTGTAAGATAAAAAATCAGGTATTCAGGAAGGCTGAGAATAGCAGTCTCCTCATATTAGAACTCTTATGCAATATTATAATTCCTTTTTAGTAGCCTAATAATAAACAAAATACTTTTAATACCATTTAAAATTTTAAGCATCTAGATTAAAATTTTATACACCATGGTCCTTCATTGTTAATGGTCATTCTATACCCTCATTAGTATCCCATGTAATGGAACAATCAATGTTATAAGTAACCTACTTATAAATTCTTTCCTAAAAAGCCTCCTACCAAGTGATTGAGGTCTTTCTACATTGCTTCCAATTTATCAACAAGTTTCAATTCATAACTTTTGAAAGATACCCCAAAAGTGCTTTGGCATAAGCTCTAAATTATAACTCTGCTCAGAATCTCAGAATTAAAAAAAAAAAACCTCCTAAAACTTATCATATTCTTTCTTATGACTTTCTCCCATTATATTAATGAAAATGTGCATGAAAGCAAAATAAGATGCTGAAAACTTCGGACAATGAAGTTATAGCATGCAGCTTAGCTACTTCAACAATAAAATTGTGCCTTACCTCTAACAAAAGACAGAGAAATGCCAGCTGATGCAACTCTAGTATCGTTATCAGATACAACATGAATGTTGTCATTTGTTGGGGAGCCTGAATGAACCTTAAGGGTGAAAACATGTACAGTGCCCTTATCACTTGACACTGCTAACCACTGAGCAGTTGGAGAGAATGCCAAACTGAATATCTCAGCTCTGTCAGCACCTCTCCTCACCTACATCAGACATTTAATGATTTATATTAATACAACAGCTCTCCATACAGCAAGAATATAACAATGAGGGACACTCTGTATGTAAAGATACCCCAGCATCAGGTCATTATTAAAGCTTAATATTTAGAAAAATAACTATATCAGATGTTCAATTCAAACCAAGAAAATCAACACAACTAGAGATGGATGCAACTGCAGAAATCTTAGGAATACTAAATCCTAGACAATTAAAAGAAGTCATTCCTTGGCAAATAACCATTCTTGACAAAAAAATAAATAATAAAAACTTAAGATAATAGTAAACAGAAAACCATGGAAATAATGGTACAGAAAATGAAGATATCCTTGTCTTCCATCTGTGTGCTACTTCATTTTCATTACTTGAATACTACCATTAACCCCTAAGTTTATAGAAAACAAAGATACCTTTTGTACCTAGCCCTATAACATCCGATCACAAAAATATACTTTACAATTTTAGAAATTAATTAAAATTAATGAATTGTTGAAAATAATCATGAATTTGGGTGAGAAATTAGATATTTGAGGGAGAAGGATCAGTGCCTAACCAATACATGAGTAGCGCTCAGGCGTGGGTACTTGTATCAGATCACCTGAGGGGCGTAGAGAATGAAGCTCGTGCGCCCATGACAGTAGTGGTAGCACCTGATGTGCTTATGATGCACGTTCTATGAGTGGATGGTAGTGCGTGTTTGCCTTAGGCTGCACATGAAAGAAGCTCGTGTGCCAACAGCTTATTTGTAGGTGAGATTATCACTAATCATTAGTTCTTACTTTTGCCACACTTTTTAGAAAATTGCATAAGACTATTTTACCATTGTCCTGGTCATATTTTACTATGTATACCGACATATATATATAATTTGCTGAGCTTTGCGCTCACTCTTGTCATATTCGTCACCTTTCAAATTAGCATGCATGGATCACTTGCAAGCTTTGAACTGGGAGAAGTTTTCAGAAGGACTTGCCACAAGTAGTTTATTGTATTAGTATACTCTTTAGTATGATTACAGAAACATATGCAATATTTCTAGTGTTGGCATGTACAGTGTTAGAACCCTTCTCTTATGGCCGGTGGGTATCGATTTGCAGTTTTTTTGAGGATGATGTTGGACTATAATTTGTAGACAAGTGTTCCTTCATGTTTTGTTAAGCTTGAATAGGCACTGTAATATTCGGGCCAAATAAGGAGAGTTTAGCCATATCCTCGGCCGTTATATTATATATGTTTTAAGTTAATTGTAGGATTAACTAATGGTGTTTATAGTATCTCACCCAGATTTATGATTAATTATTATCACGATGTCATTATGTTTCTATTTGGCACTACCCCTATCAACAAAAAGATACCAAGAATGCATACCTAAATAGAATTGACACGTGATTTCCATATTCATGTGCCAAAGTGCAATTACAAGATGAACAAATCCAACAACTATGGTTGCTAGATAATGATGACATAATACCTTGTCCACAGAGATTATCATGATTTTTGTTCAGATAATGGTATTGACAGAAAAATAACTTTCACTGTAACAGGGGTATCTTGATTGAAAGCCTTTAAGCTGATTTGAGTGTGTTAATGAAACCCAGATGGAGATCATCACTCTGTTCACAGTGGGCCTTACATAACGAATGCTAATTGCTTTATGCTTTGGAAGAGTGTAGAAGTGGCATAAGCATTTTGGTTTTGTGAGCCAACAGGTAAAGTTGTCATGAATCTTGATGCTTAAAATAAATTGAAGACAATTTTGGATGGGCACAACAACAACTGATACAGGGAAGGTGCATGAGGAGGAGGTAAGAACAAACATAGACAACAATGGAAGAGGGAGAAGATACAGGCCAAAGGGGAGAGGAAGAAGAAACAAGGAAAGAGATAATCAATTAGGTAACAATCGGAGCAATAATATCATTCATCAAAACTACAAGAAGCATACAAATTAGGGTCTTTCTATAGACACACAACACCTAAGTGAACTAAGAAATAAATATAGCTTTCTAAATAAAAAAAATCCACAAATATCAAAAAAATTAGGAAATAAATATACTTCCTAAACAACGAAAATCCATAATATGGAGATAAGGAAATGAAAATCTGAACTTTCCAAGATATCCTAGAAACTAATAAAATAACAAAATTTCGTTAACGTTCAAGATATAACAAAATAATGAATGCATATCTAATAAAGAAGCTCGTGTCCTTTTCAAATTTCTTGGGATGGAAGGAACTTGACTCCATGAAGTTAAAATCATGCAGATCTCACCAGATGTGACATGGATCATCATGTCAACAGTTGAGATGAGGCAGTTGCGGATAACAACAGCAATGGTGTGGGTGTTAATGATGTCACATGTGCGAAAAGAGGAGGAATAGACATAAAAGAAGGAGCTTTGAGATCAGGACTTTAGCTCTAATACCAAATTTAATGTAAAGGATGAACGAAGGAGAAGAAAAAGATACATGGACGACAAGGGGGAGGGGGAAGAGACAGATCAAAGGGGGAGGGAAAAAGAAACAAATGGGAAGAGAACCAATCAGGCAAAATTCAAACTCATAATATCATTTATCAAAACTGCATAACAGGCATCCAACTCTAATTTAANCAAACTACATAGAAGGCCTACAGACAGCACTGAAACTATAATATTGGCTCTAAAACATGTTTTGAAACAATATGAAAACCCCCAGTTTGGACCAAACAGATGCAGCCTTCATTGCCCACCTCCTGCCACAAACCAGAAAGAAAGGATGGGGAGGAGGAATGAAGGGCACTTAGAAATTTGCACACCACACTTGATAATTCACCGCCCTCATGCAGAAATTTTGGATTATGCTTCTAAGCACGTCATAACCAACACAGGTACAATAAGTTTTGTGTTTCAATTGCTTTTCAATGTAGGTGGAAGGTCTCCGTACAAATTGTCTCATTATACATTTTTTAACTAATATAGATGTCATAAATTGCTTCTAAACTGGAAATCTTCATGAATGGTTAATTGGCCGCTATAAATACTAGGTACCCAAAAAAAGTCCACTGCAGATTACTAAATTGAGTATCGTATATTGCAACTCAAATAACTAAACAGACTTTACCTCCTGCAGCAATGTACCATCAACCGTATTAAAAACCCGAACAAGTGTCCCCTTCGTACTAGCGGTAGCCAACACGGCCCCATCCTGCGTCAGTGCGAAGCACGCAATCCTCGAATCATGAGCCATGATAAACTTGGTCCTCTTGGAAGCATAATGCTCCACCCTGACCTGCCCCTTCTGTAAACCGGGGCATACCAGTACCAAATTCCCCGGGGACTGCGACACAGCACACAAGCCCTTAGGATTTGCAATGGTCTCGATCTGATGCAACAATTTCAAATCCGCGAAATTGTACACGAACACCTTCTGCTCAAGCACCACCACAATCCGATCCCTTCTTAGACGAACTCCGCGGACTTCTGACCGAAACGACAGCTCACCAATGCAGCGGCTCTGGTGATCGTCCCAAATCATGACCTTATTAACCGGGTACTGCGGGTCAGGGCCTCCTCCTACCAAAGCCAAAATATTGCACCGAAACAGCATTTCCACAATACCAATCCCACCTCCGCGGTTAAAGTCCCTGCGGAAGATCTCGCGGAAGGGGTCACAGTTATAGATCCGGAAGCCGCGATCGGTACCGGCGGCGAAACATCGGGAGTCCTGGTTGAAGAAGACATGGAGAAGCGCAGGAGGCTGAGATGAGGTTACAGAATTAGGGGAATAAGAGTTAGGGTTTGGAGAGAAGGAAGTCTTGATCTGAGATGGGGGAGATAAAGGAGTGATGAAATTATTTTGAGCATCGAGATCAGGGTTTTGGTGATTATTATCAGAATCGGAGGTGGTGTCGAAGTACTGGTGGTCCTCCGACTGGTCAGCAGACATCGGATTTGTGTTGGCGTGAAGATCGGGGTGGAATGGAGAGAGGAAATTGGGATTGGAATCAGGAATCGAACTGGACATAGGCCAAACCGTTGGAAGAAGATTGCGGCTTGGAGACGGCGGACAGAATGAAGGGGAGAAAGGGCATTTCTGGACGAAGGTATCAAAGATATTTTGACTTGTTAATGATTTTTTTCTTTTTCCATAAGTTTTATATAGTAGTTCTAAAAATAAGATAAATGTAATAGATTGAATTTTTTTCAATTAATTTAATAAACTTTAAATCTATGCAAAACAAAAATCAAAATTTGGGCATGCTCAATTTTTCAAGAGAAGTAAAGGAGAAAGAATGTAATAGTTTTTGATGCGTACCTGGATCCGACTTCGAATAAGTTCGGATTCTCTTAGATTGATTGAACCGGCTTCGTTCACTGAGTGCGAATTTTGCACACCACTAAAGCAAACAAGAGGTCAGCGTTAACGACGGGATGTAATCCCACCGAAAATACTCCGACACTTAAGTCAGTAAAACAGTCTTCAAGATGGAAGAAACTGAAATTAAGGGAGAGTGAAGGGAAAGAGAGTGTTTTGTTCCAGATGTCAGAGAGACGCAAGGCCTTTCTCGTATCTGGATGGTGGGAAGGCAGAGAACGGCTGTAGAGACCCGTTTGTTGCCTTGGAATTTGATTGTGTTCGAGAGTTTGGCTGCCGGGAGTCAGAGCTCATTTCTCAGAGCACTTAGGGTTTTTCAGTGAATGCAGACGTACCCAAAATATGGATTCTAGTGTTTCTTTTATGGCTGGGAGAGTGATCATCCTTCTTTGGAAGGCGTGATCCCCTCCTCTCTACCTTGGCTGGCTTGCCTTTCTGGAGCGGGTGCCAATTGCTAAGGTGAGCGTGATCCTTTCCTTCTGAGGAAGCCGACCGCTTTCCAAACTAACGTCCTTCCTTTTCAGTACATTGCCGTTGGGTTACCTTGGTTGGTAAGGAATCGGAAAGATTGGCGCTTTCCTTCTTTGAAGGACGCCAATCTTGTTAGCATCCTTTCTGGTGTAGATTAAGATCGTGGGAGACGCGTGGAAAGCTGTGGTTGGCCGTCTGGTGAGTGGTGGGCCCAAACGGAGCAGGTCCATCACTGTAGAAAGGCGTCATTTGGGCCCAATGTGCGGGCGCAGACGGTCAACGTCTGAGTTGACCATCAGTGTGTCGGCCGCCTTCGTGGAGAACGAAGGGAGAGTGGCTGGTGATCAACTGATGGGCTGCGGGTCAGAATGGAATAGGGCCATCACTGTAGCAAAGTCTCTAAAGGCCCAATCAGGTTGGGCAAGGGCGGTCAACATTGTATTGACCGTCATCGAGTGAGTTGATCGCCAGGACGGTCAACGCCAACGTTGACCGTCCTGGGCTTTTCAATTTCTGGGCCCGTTTTCTCACTGGGCCGTCAAAGAATGTTGACCGGACTTCTTGGGCTTCCGTTGACCTTTCTTTGGGCCGACCTATTATTGGTGTACCCATCAGCTTTAACACATAATTTTGTTTTGTAGTCATAAAATTTTACTAATTTTTAGAAAAAAGTTACAAAAAATTATAAATTTAAGTATCGAATACTTTAAGAAGCTTTTTTAATCAAATTATTGTACCTAAGCCATATGTGATGCCCCAAATATTAACATAAGATGAGTTGAATTGGTTTAATTATCATTTACTAACTAAATTTTATTTTTAACTTATTAGTTTACTATGAAATGTATTATAAAACACACAAAATAAACCTTTTTTTGATGACAGCATAATTTTGCTCAAGCTTAAAGTATATGAAAAGTAATAATGTACTAACATAAGTTTGATGTTTCTACTTTCTATCCTCAAAGCGTACTTGAAATTTTAAATTTATTATATTTGTATTTCTCTGATTGGTAAAATTTAACATTATATAAAACAAAGCTCATTTAGTTATAACTTGAGCCATTTTTTTTTAAAAAAAAAATAACATATTATTCTCTATGTTATAATAATATGGATAATTCGAGAGACTTTGAAACGGGTTTTTGAATCTATCTACTTGTATTCTATACATTATAAGACAAAACGGGAGTTTAGACGATTGGAATTGACTTATATGACTATTATCCTACGGTTAAGCTAACAACTCATTATTAGCAAGTGAGTTATGGAGAAAAATAAAGTAAAAAAATTAGAGAATTAGGTTATGTTAAAATTGTCTAAAATGACGTATTCTAAAAGGTAAAATTCTGGTGCCGGGGCCACCGCTTATTCTGCTGCCCGATGGAGACATCCGTCGTGGCGCTCTTCTCCCCAGGTGGATGTACTGCCTTGTCTGCTGAACATCCTTGGGGCGTTGCTTGTTGTTGGAGAGTGGGAAGTCGTGAGTTTTTTGTTTTTCCTTCCTACAGACGGCACCAATGTTGCGTTCTGGTTCTGCGGATCAGTTGGACCAGGCTCGTTGATGATGGGTGTATCCAATCGGA
This sequence comes from Nepenthes mirabilis, assembly GCA_025585075.1. Lineage (NCBI taxonomy): Eukaryota > Viridiplantae > Streptophyta > Magnoliopsida > Caryophyllales > Nepenthaceae > Nepenthes > Nepenthes mirabilis. The sequence goes on along the minus strand of JAODPA010084268.1, from coordinate 37,531 downwards.
TCCTTGGTTTCCAGGCAACACATATGATTGAGGTGTTGGACACGAGATGAAGATTGAAACCGGATCTTTTACGTAGAAAACCTCCTCTTGAATGGGGGGGAAAAACCACGAGGCTCGGGGGCCTGGAAAGAGCTTCACTATACGGGTTGAAGATTTTACAAAGTACAGTTGTGAGGGTTAATCCCTTCCTGTCTCTCGTTTTTGTGTTTTCTTCCCTAGTGAACTATGCTCGCTGGGAGCTTTTCTCTTCTTCTTTGTGGATGGTTCTTCTTTTTGGCTCGTCTCTGTCTTTTTCGTCCTCCCGCTGAGAGGGGCCTTACTGGGTATTTATAGGAGGAATCAGGCAGTTGGGGAGAAGACACGTGGCGTCCATCTGGTGGTTGAGGAGCTGGACCACCTACTCCCTTAAAAGCTGCTGACGTTACGTGGAGTGGCATGCGGACGGCGCCGCTGCAGCATCTGGGTGTGTCAGGCGTACAGGGTCTTGAATATCAATCTTGATTTGACTAGGCGTGCCCTGTTGAGATGGCGACTGGCAGTAGTTGCAGGCTTTCTTGGAAACCGACGAGGTAGGCTAGCTGGCATTCCCGGCTATGAACGGGCGGTTCTCGTCCAATTATGATGTTCCTCGTGAGCTTGTGGACACGTGAGATGAAGCGGCTCTTGGGAGCCTTCTGGGGAAAAGTCTGGGCGCCTCTCCGTGGCCGCTCGGGCAGTTCTGAGACTTTGCGGGACTTCTTGGGTTCTCGGTCCTTGGGCTTCTTACTTGGGCCATCTGATCTCCTCCACTCGCGAGAGTGTCTCTGGGCCTCTTACTTAGACTACATCTCATGGGCCGTGCTTTTATGGGCCTTCATACTGGGGCCCAACATAGCCCCCCATGCCAAAGGATTCGAAGTTCTCGGTCGTTTTGCATCAAGTTGTCAGCCTGCTGGAGGTGTCGGTCGTCCGAGAGCGTGTGTCCTGGCGGCGAGCACTGCGTTGACCTTGATGGAAGGTTGTCCTCGGACCTCTTCTGGGCCACCGTTTCACTTTCCTGCTGGAGCATTAAATGCCATATCCTGCTGATGTGACGCGCTATCAAGCACCTTGGTAAGGTGTGATCGCCAGGCTTCTGGGGCGAACGGCTGGTCGATACGTGGCAAGGGCAATGAGTACCCCTTTTTGCATTCTAGGGCTTATTTAAGTGCCTTCTTGCCCTGTTTTTTCATCTTCGCGCCTGCTTTTCGTTCTCTTCTTCGTTCGAGCTTCGTCTTCTCCTTTGTTCTTTGGCTTTCATGGCGCCCGGAGTGAAAGACATTGCCTCCTCGGTGACGCTCGACAAGCTCACGGAGATCCGAGCTCAGTATCAGATCCCTGAGTTTATGGCCATGATGATCCCGGAGCCGCATGATAGGGCACTGTATCCTCCGGACAGCTTCATCACTGTTTACGAGGCCCACCTCAAAGGTGGGTTACGGTTTTCTATTTCGGAGGAGCTCTACGACATCATGAGGGCGCTCGGGGTGCCCCTTGCCAGGCTTCAGCCGAATGCGATGAGGTACCTGGTGTCCTTGTGCGTCTTCTTTCGGTGTCATGAGAAGCTCTTGAATCCTCTCGTGGTCAAGGTGATGTTCCACTTTACGCNATTAGTATTATGGATATTTATTTAATAATGCAATTATGATGATCATTTATAATGTCTTAAATGTTAGTGATACGATGATTTTGAGTGTATTCAAGTTGTTTGATTAATAATCTATGATGTGTAATTGATAATTTCTGATGATTTAAAATATTTACTTAGACTCTTCGGGCCGGGTTCGGGTATTTGAGCTCGGGTCGTTATAACTAAAGCTGCTTCTCCTCCCTTTGGCTAGAGGCGAATTGACATAGAAAATAGTCGGTGAACCTGTCAAACAATCGGATGGAGTTTAGTTGGAGGCTGCGAAACCAGAACTTGGTATCCCCTTTGAGTGTCAGGGGGAAGCACTGGCACATAGTGGCCTCACTCACCTTGTGGAAGGTCAACAGTGTCCGGAAGTAATCTAGGTGATCTATCAAATTTGTACTTTCGTCGTGCGTATCCAGCACCGGCATCTTGAACATGAGTGGAGTGGCTGCGCCTGGATGTCCATGGTGAACAGCAACCGCCTTAGGTCGAGTGTTTGTTGACTAGCCTCTAATTTGAACACGTGCTGCTATATTTTCTCCACTTCCTCCTCCATTTGACATGAGAATTCGCTTCTCTTGGCATTGATGAAGCTTCTGAGCTCGGAGTTCTCCGGGGGGCACGCAGGTCGTGGCATCTACCCGCACAGGGCGGCCACGTACTGCATGAGCCCTCTCCTCTAGTCATGGCCTTCGATCGCTACAAGAGTTACCGGGATTCTGCCGTTCCTAGCTTTCCTCTGGTGATTCCCTGCTCATGAGGCTCCGTGATGATGTCTGGACCCTACTACTTGAGGTTGCCTAGGCCTCAGCATTGTCAGGCCTTGTTATCTGTGGGGAGCCTCGGCCCATTGCCCCTTCATCTAGGGGTCAACGCTTGGGGGTCGGGGGGAGGAGCTTCCAACCGTTACGCGTCGATCCGAGTGCACAATATCTAAAACATCTGTTTCAAATCACTCACATCGCCGGTTAGGTTGTGCACGTCGAGCTTGGTCTACTTGCTAGCACGACTGCCCACTGAGAGGTCATCACCATGGGCAGCTGTGTCCCTTGTTGACGCATTAGTTTTCGCTTGGCTGTAAACCATTTTCTGACTTTGAGAGTGGATGTGGTGACAGGTAGCTAAACTTTGTTGTCGTTCCCATAGACAGTACCGATGATACGTCCTCAAGTCTGGGTTACCGTGCGGATTAGGGGGCCTTTGGATTTCTTACACTCGGTCAAACTCGAATGAGTCTGATCTCCGCATTTCTCAATCTAAGTCCTACACACCACAAATAGTTAACAAGAGGTCAGAGGATTGACGGGATTCACTCCCCAATTTATCCTACGATACTCAAATTAGTAATCTTTCTAAGAGAATAGAAAGATGCAAGTGTAAAGGTAGATGTGATGTAGAATGTACGGATGTTTGTATGCTAGGGGTGCGAGTGGGATTGGAGGAGGCTTGGGCTTCTTTTATGCACTTCGAAGAATAGCTTACTAAGATTGCCGAATGAGAGTGGCAGTTTTGGAGGGAAAAGAATTGGTTCTTTCTCCTCATGTTTTTTATTCGAAGATTAGCTTGAAATAACCTTGAGATGCCTCAAGTGAACTTGGATGATTCAATCCCCCTTTCTCCCAATGTCGGAGAAGGTATTTGTAATGCTCCGTGGAGAAGGTTTTGAGTGCGGGAATCTATGACAGGTATCCTGCCCGGGTATGCTGGCTGCTTAGCATTGACGGTAGCCAATGGTGTTTGTTATTATCTTGTGATGGTGGGAGAACCATTGTTGAGTGTGGCCAGTACTGGTTTGGTTGCCTTTCATTAAAATTGGCTGAACCGCTGTACTGTGGCAGGCACCACGGCTTGTCAGAGTTGACTTTATCAGTCATTGATTGGCATTTCCTAGGGCGGTGTCTTCTACACTGCTAGTCTGTAGCCGTCTTAAGGAAACACAGATGGATTACGATTTGGTACGTATCAAGTGATGCCTAGTAGGCGTTGGTGTGACCTGTTTGGTCCAAGATCCTTCCTACGGTGCTTGGTTTTGCTCGAGGTCTCTTGGACCCCATCACCTAGTTGGGCCTTCTTGCCAGTTGAGCCTCATTCCTGGTAGCCCATATTCATATTGGACCCATCAAGTTGTATATAATAGGATTTAATAGTTAATTTCTTTTTCTTTCAAAGGTGAATTATAACATGTTATTATAAGGAAGCTGTTAAAATATAAATATTAAAGTTTAATCCTACGCTAAGAATGAAAATTCCTTAGGATTCTGTAGCCTGGAGTTTTTAAAATATTATAAATAAATGATATTGTGTTGGCCATCCAATTATTTCATTATTTTTAGGGGTTTTTTTTTTTTTGAGAAAAAGCATTTTTTTTAAAAAAAAAAAAGATAAAATGGCAGAGAAATCTACACAAAAATCTTTGAAAATCATGAGATGTGAATTTCTTACAAAGAAACAAACATTAATTGTTCATGGCGATAACAAGAAGATAATTTTAAAATTAATAATATCGTTATTATGAATTTAATTCAGCACAAACAAATAGTGGCTCATGACTACTACATAGGTACAATATCGCTTGAATAATACCCCCAATATGAAATCATGAATTATAATAGCATGGAGGTTTTAACCATGAACTTGTTCATGCTTCGTTGTGCAAGTCAATCGAAAAGGGCCTTTGGGGTACAACTACATCAAGGCATACTTATATTTCAAATCAAACATGATTGTTATAATTTACGCACTAGTAGAACTCTTTATTCGTGATTTATTTACAATGTAGTGTACAATTATCAATTGGATGCTAATTAAACTATAGAACCTATAGATAATAATCTAAATATGGTCATTATTAAAAACCTAAATATAATTTAAATGATTGTGAATTTAACTTTCGTTAGATATTATCGTGTTCCCTGATTTATAAAAAATTTATAAATCATGCCGATCCAACAAAAACACAAATGAGAAAACATAATATCTATAGATAGATAAAATTGATTATGGAGTTAAATCAAAACTTTGGTATTGGTTAAAATGTTATGGATATCTTTATATTTTATAAACTTAGAAAACAATTTTTTATCACAAATTCTTGAAAGATTAGCGTATGAATAGGTTTTAAGAAATCTGGTAGAATTTTATTTCATAATTAGGGAAAACATTTTTGAATACACAGCATCTTGACCTGCTGTAATTGTGTTTGCTGCTATTGCTCAGAGACCATTGGATTATCTTGAAAATTAATCAAAACTGAAGTCTCAGATTAGCCCCTTTTAATTAATCTGAAAGATGGGATAGATCTTTTGATGTTTGAGTTTTTTCATAATTTAATTCAAATTGAAAAAACAGACAAATTTTTAAATGTTGCAGAGAACAATTACTGCTTTTTTCCCTCTACTAGTAAGTTCTGCAGTCAAAAAACGGTGCATGGAGCGCAGATTTTTCTGAGGTGCAGGGTCGAAAAGTGAGACACGCACCAAGGAACTTTCCTTGTCATTTCTAGGCTGCTGAGACTGACTCCCGATTCTAGTTTCATGCTCAGTGGCCAGCAATGTGGTGCGGTTTGGTTAGCCTTACAGAAAATCTAAAGCAAAACCACTGTATTGTGTTTTGTCTGTTTTTTTACCCTCATATGTCGTGAATAATACATACTCTTAACCCAATTGTAGCATCAAATCTCATACATTCAACAGTAAATGAACACATGCTAGAGGGTGTGGAGTTCAGTTTGTGTGGTTTAATTCGGAAGAGTGCACATGCAGTTCAGTGCTAACTACATAAAACTGAACAATGCAAGAGCATCAGGTGTGGCTTCGACCAAATAACGCCCACCCCAAATACTGAGATGAATTTCTGATATTAGAATTTTGGTATTTTATCAGCGGAACATATGGATTTCCTTTCTATCCTGGTCACATACTCCCACTCGATATCAGGCCATCCAAAAATTAAACAGATGCTAATTTCAAGAAAATAGCAAAAATAGTAAAAAAAAAAAAGGTTTCGTTGAACTTTAGCATCAAAATTAACACTCGCTATCAACCACAGGGGTTAGCACAGTTTGTAAGGATGCATTGGCTGTGACGATTAGGCTATGTGGTCACAAATTAGATTATTGTTTGTATACTAGATTTTATTTGGCCTATGGTCATCAAGTATGGGATAATGCATTCGAATTTTAACCAAGCATATAAAGTGCAGGTAGATATTATTCGTTGCCCAAAAAAAAGACATTGACACTGGTTATCTGACAGAGCATGATAGTCACCTTAGCCTGGAAGCTTTTCTCAATAAGAAGTGGAGATAACAAGAGAAGCTGAAACTAGATGAGTACTAAATCGTTTTGACTTGTAAAACCTGAAGAAATGTTCCATCATTGATCGAATTTTGAAGTTGGAAATCAAAATCTGGAAATGCACAACAAACTGATCCTCAATTCTACCAGTTTGATCTTCTCTTTCAAGATTTGAAGACAAGCAAAAAAAGGGGCAACCAAAGCCAACACAATGGATGGTTTAACAAACGACCAAGGGGGCTTACCCTTGTGTGAAGCAGGTGGCCTAATTCTAGTTTGGAGATGAATATCACTGGGGATAAAATTTGGTAAGCTGCACCGTTTTCAGAAAAGAGAACCCAGGCCCAAGATCACTTCCCAATTCAGCACTCTTATATTTTTCATTCTTTTTTCCGGGAGTTGGTGGGACTGGGGGTTAGACAGCAATAGCCTGATATTGTAAAATGGACATAATCCAGAGTTCTTTTTTCATAACCTAGAATTCTTGACAATATAAATCAGTAAAATGGGCATCCTAGAAACTTGAGTTTTGAATTCTTTTATAATCTATCCCTCGTCAACAATTCTTGTTATCTAGAAGAAAGATACTTTGTCACAGAGAGTGTTATTATACTGCTAATAAGAGAATAAGTCCAAAACCATATGATGGAATACTGAATGCCCATATATTTAGTAGCCAATTACACCATAGGCATGGAGTCATGATCCAATCTAGAATACTTTCCCTCTGATACTTCATCACTGTCGTAAGCAATGCATAATGCTAACAACAAAAATCAGATCCAGCGATCCAATACCTCAGAAAGATTGATTCTGGTCTTCTTTGATATTCCAAAGATTCACTAGCAATTTCCAAAGTGACTAGATGCTCTAAACAGAAAATAATGAACAATATCTCATATTTCTTTCCGAATGGGGGGAAAAACATCAAGAGTGGTGAAAACGAAAGATGGACCAAATATATATATATGCTTTTGGAAATTGTTATCTCCAAAAGCAAGATCTTGAAATAACAGAGAGGTATATCTCTCTCTATTCATATATTCCCATATTCCTAATAGTTGCTATGGAAATAAAAATTGCTACTGAAAAATAACAATTGATAAGCTCTTTTTTCCCCTATTCCTTCACTATGCAGGATCTCCTGTTCCCCACGTCTGGTATTAGGGAGATAAGTAAAACCCTAATAAATGCTCCTATGGTTAAGAACCAAGAAGTATGAGGGTTTGAGAACTCAAAAAAAGAAAAAAAAAAAAGCTTCTAGGGAGAGTGGCCCCAGCTCCTATTGGTACCCTGTGCAGGTTAAAACATGGTCAAGTTACAACACATATAATAATATCATGTCTAGCATTCTAAGTACAAAACAAAACTCAATCCAAGATCTCACTAGTACGCATTTGCCTAAGAGTGCTAGTCAAGCGAAATTTTCCCATATCATACATTTCTTTGTTTCATACTTTAGGATCATGAAATCTATGAAGGCAGATAAGATACATAAACTTAAAGTACTTGGCTCTCCCAAAATTTATGTACAGAAATTCACAGATCAAGTCATAAACCTTAATGGCAGGAGAGAATTACTTTGACGAGAAAGAATCTCCTCTCTCCCTTCTGTGGGTTCCAAGAAAAATCTGGATCTATGAGCACTCCTGCAAGAACCATGGATTGGGTAACACCGGGGATGCAAAGGGCAAGAAGAACTCATGAACATGGATCTAACCATGTCGCACCAATACCCATACCAAGGGTGCTAAATCGGAGCAAGTCAATGGAAAGAGAATATACTGCTTCGGAATGCATGTGCCGAGAACCACAAGGGTAGTGTCGAGCTGTTCTTCACAGCATACATTTCTTTCCACGCTCTATTCATTCTATGATAGACCAGCACCTGCTTGTGTGTAGCCAGGAAGACATACTCACCAGTTTGGCATATGGGAAAGATCCCGGGCACCATTCCTCTAATACATCTAAGACTCACCCTGTCAACCATTTCCCATTCTTCTTTGGCATAGTATGTCAACACCCAAATACTCATCCAAGCATCTGAAATATGGATCACGGACACACGCCCTTCTGACTCCAATAAATACAGCCTACACCCAATCCCATAAACCATTCCATCTGGCAAATGAATCTTCCTCCAGACGTCATAATCCAAATCAAGCACAAGTATACAAGAACAATTGGCTGTCAACCAATGGAGGGCACCATTCAGAAAGACAACTTGATTTCTATTCATTTGTGAGAAATAATCATCTTGCACGGACATGAATTTCCTCCACTTGTTAGTCCCTGAATCGTATACCTTACATATAAATGTCTTATCTGGCCTGTGACCAAAGGAGCGGTGATAACCTGCTAAGACAACATTAAACTTTTGGCTAGAGAAATCACATGCTATACCAACCAAAGTGGCCTCACCATCAGGGTAAAACCTGGTAACAGGCCTCTCTCTGCTCTTCGGAAGCAACTTATACTCTCTAGTCATAGGATTACACACATAGTACACACCCCTATCAGGTATGCTCGAACAGCATAATAATCCATTACAAGAAGCTTTAATTTTAACCCTATCTTTCAAGAAATCCAATGATAATTCAGATGCACCCTGCGAACAATCAACACATATCAGGCTGGATTTCGGCTCTGAAATTTCATTAACCTCGACTAATACCAGTGGGTTCTTAGCTGACAATTGACTATAGAGCTGAACAAAGTATCTTTCAGAAGGCAATTTGTACCAAAGTCTACACACGGATTTGAATCTAAAGAGAGATTTTATGGGCAATCTCGCAAGAATCAGGAGCATCACTTCATCGGGAAAGACACCTTCTCTTGAATCAAAAGAATTCATTTTGTGATGGAAAGGATACAGTCAAAGCAGCCGATTATACAAATTATTCGGGATATCAAGAAAAACCGAGAAACTGCAGGAAAAAGTTTAGAGATTTGCTTACCCAGAAAGAAAAAGATTACTCCCTCTAAAAAGATGGGTCATTTCCCAATAAATTCCACGGACGACGGGGACTCATCTAACTGGAATTGCTACTGCAGGGTGTTGATTACGGGCGGATGGGTACCGTAGGCTTGGGAGATCGTTTCTGTATCGCGAGTATTGGGAATTTTTGGGGATTGAATATCGACGGAAAATGCCCTTAAAGCCGGCAGAGTGTGACCACCATGCCGCAATTGAAAGGGTGAACGAGAGGGTGGGCCTAACCCAGATATTTCGGTCGGCTTTATGGCCGAAACTAAGTCCATGCTATATAAATATATTACTTTTTCATTGATATATAAGATAATAAAGGAGACAGCTAGCGTCGACGGAACCAAAACGTTTCTTTTCACCTAATTATACTGTTACTTCTTCTTTCACTTAACTACTTAAACTCTTTTTCTTTTGAAATGCTAAATATACTCTATTTCAATCACATTTTAAAATTAAAAACATTGGCCAATCATACAAAATTTATATATTGTGGATATGAAAGAATTTAATGAATAGAACACTACTTAAGCATTTTATAAAACTATTTATGGGGTTAAACATATAACATCTAAATTATAATAAAGTAGGATAATTTTTATATTAATGTGCCACATATTTATGAAAAAAATGACATTTTAGTTTGTTACGGCTCTGGTCCGAATTTAAATGGAGATGGTTTGGTCCTCCGCTTTTCTAACCCAAACCCTGCACAACACCAAAGAAAATAAGATAGTCAAAGGCCAAAGGAATTAGATCCCCATAGGCTCTCCGATATTCAAGTCAGTCATGGCCTTTTTTAAGAATAAAAAGGAAAGAACTTTATTTGATTTTTCTTTCGAGTAGGAGTCTTTTTTAGAGAAAGAGAATCGGAGTCCCCCTGCTTGGAGGATTACCTTCTCTTTATATAAGGTCTCTTTTCAGCGTAATTTCTCCGATTTTCGTAACTGTTTCGGATAAGCATAACTTCTCCGGTTTTCATAACTGTTTTGGATAAGCATAACTTCTCATTTGTTTTAACTTCTGGTCGGTTATGGTACGTTTCGAACCGTAGAAGTTATCAGGAGGTTTTTATAATCTATCCCATGGATGGTTATCAGTTATTTCGATAATGATACCCATCATAGTTATTTAAATAAAAATAACAAAATTTGAAAAAGAAAACCAAGAAAGTAGTACAGAAAATTGAAATTTAAACTTTTAGTGATTAAGTGAATAAAAAAAAAAGATAATTTCATTTAGAAGGTAAAATATTTTAAGTTAAATAATAAAACACAATGAAATCCAAGAGACTAAATTCGTGTGACTATCTTATTTGAGGATAAGACCAATCCATTCCTCCTCCTCCTCCTCCTCCTCTCTAGTATTATCGCTCCAATTAAAAAATAATAAATTGAAAAATTCATCCAATCTTGTCTCAATAAGATGTTGGGATAGTAGGATTAGGGTAGTTGGTATAGAGAGCTCTTTTAAGACTTCTTTAATGGATGTTGTGTGTGGAGCAAAACTAGCATTTTTGTTTCTTCTGTCAAAATTTCGTAAAACAATTTTATTAAAATTTTCTTTTAAAATACAATCTTTTAACGATAATATTATTGTCTATTCTATCACAACTCTTCTAAGCCTGAATTACAAATATAATTTACCATTTATGTTTCCATTTAGTTGATTCACGAATTCAACACAGGCGGTGTTTCATATTTAATAACAATAGCCTGCATTACAAAACCAGATTCATGTTAAAACACCACTCCTTAAGAAGCCATTAGTTAAAACTAAATATCTGCAGGTGAAATGCATTCAATCACTATTTGATCTATGTATATTGATATCCAAGGTCCACATTAAAGATGTATCTCCTAGGAGTTAGGCCAAGATACCACAAAAGCCCGAGAAGTTCAGGCCCTAGGGCTGGCCCACAAAGCACAGTGAGCTCGAAGTCCATTATGGGCTGTGAGCTCATGATGGGCCTCGAACGCTGCATCGTCTACAAAATCAACGTGCCAGAGAATTAGTTATAGACTTGTCAGACTGTGAAAAGAATAATGGCCAACAGAGCATGCAGCCCTGCAGAGGAGATGTCATACCAGACGGGTATGTACGCCACCTTCCTGACACAATAAAAGGGATTAGTAGAGTTGGTGGCAGAGTTCTTTACACACGCAAGCCCCACATGGATAACTATCAATGGGAAGCTTAACCATTATAAATACTTTAATTGTTTACCAAACAATGGATCCTGACATCAACTCTTATTATCTACAATAGAGAGAGAGAGAGCAAAGAGAAAGGAAGAGAAAAAGGCTTAAATTGTAAGAGTAACTCTTTGAGTTTCCATACACTAGGTCTTCAGCCTTTTGCATTTGAGAGCTTCCTGTAAGCAAAACTCCATATAGTGAAACAGTTTTTGGACAAAAGTTCCGTAGTTTTCCCTTCTCATTCAAGAGAAGGCTTTCCACTTTAAAACTCCCTATGTTTCAGCCCGCGTACTCTCTCCCTCTACATTACACGATCACCATTTGGTGTTGCTATCGGATCATCGTCCTGATTAGAGTAAGGATCCGAGGACGCAGCATTTGGCACCGTCTGTGAGAATCGTAACGAAAAGTCAGCTCAGTGCATTTTCCAGGAAACCCAAAAGTGGTAAATACCTGATGACAGACCAGTGCTCCCTTCCAAAAGGCATGCTCGGGTGCCAACGGCCTTGCATCCTATGTCAGAGTAGAGGATCATCCCGATCCTTATGTACGAGCGTTGGCGCTGAGAATAGACGATGTGTCCAGGGCCGTCCAAAGCTTTTGCTCTAGGATGGATGTGCGGATGAGGGAGGCCCCGTCCAAGGCTTCTCAAACTGCGGCATCCCGAAAGAAGGGAAAAGGGAAAAAAACCAAAGTAAACGAGTTGCACAGCACGAGGATCCCCAAACGCAGGTTGCCTCGAGCGGTAGGGCCCCATCACACCTCCAAGGATGCTTAGGCCCTCGGATACAAGAGGAAAGCCCAGAGAGGCTAAATCCTTGTTGTGTCCGCGAAAGCCAGGAGTGCACCATTCAGAATGCGGGCCCTATTGAAGAGATCCCTCTAATAACTAAGAGCCATCCGGGACAACAGTTTGAGCAAGACCCCTATGAGTTGAGGACTTACCTCAACAAAAAGAAGATGACGTCCACGTCTCAAGTGGAGGAGAAGCTCGATATGATTTTTTGTCAAGTTTTTGGCGACGTTGAGGGAGGACTTGCTGACCTTCGCAGGTCTCCGTTCACAATAGAGGTTAGGAGAAGGTTGCTTCCCCCAAAGTTTAAAATGCCAAATCTTGACGCTTATGATGGAAGTGCAGATTTGATGGATCACTTGGACCAGTTCCGCGAACATCTGAGCCTTCAAGGCTTGGATAAAATGACAATATGTTAGTGCTTCCCTTGACGCTTAAGGGTGACGTAAAGATCTGGTTCTATAGGTTTCCCATGAACTCTATTCATTCGTTCAACGAGTTGGCAGAAGCTTTTTTCTCCCAGTTCACTTCCAGCCGGCGGATTGAGAAGCAACCATGACACCTTACCCGTATAAAGCAAAAAGCTAGGGAAAGCGTGAAGAGTTTTTTGTCATGCTTCATATCTAAGGCTGGGAAGATCTCGAAGTTGACTGATGGAGTCAAGTTGACCGCTTTCCTGTCCATGCTAGAAAGAGTTAACTTCTTCAAACACCTCGTGCACAAGGGTCCGCAGACGTTTAGGGAGGCCTAGAATATAGCTAGAACTTACATCGTGGCCGAAGAAGCGAACGATACAAAGAGACCAGTCAAGGTAAAAAACTACCCTCCGAGGACAATGATGGGGAAAAGGAGGCACAAAGGCCGACAAGATTTTTGGGCGCTCAGGAAGCAATAGAAATCGGAGCAGAACATCCATAGAAAGTACAGGCCTATCAACCTTACACCCTTGAACGACTCGCGTACCAACATTCTAATATAGATTCGGGATGAAAAATTTTTGAAATAGCCCAAGGTGCTGAAAAATCTAGAAGATGGTGACTAGTCCAAATACTGTCATTACCATCGTTGTGGAGGTTATGGTACCGAGGACTGTAGAACATTACAGAAGGAGATCAATGAGCTGATCAAGAGAGGTCACCTCAACCATTTCCTGTAAAAACCCAGGCAGTTATCTAAAACAGCAGAAGTGGGTGAGGCTGACCAATCAATAGATAGAGTGGCCACGGGGGTGGTCAATATTGTTTCCACCCGCTCGGCCAGAGGTGGGGCTCGGGAGGATCCAGCGGCGAAGAATAAGAAACCAATGGTAGCGTCTATGGATGAGATCATTAGTCTTTGTAATTAAGATATGGCCCATGTAAAATCCCCCATTCTGATCCCCTGGTCGTAACGGTTCTCATTTTGGATAGTAGCTTAAACTACCAGATAATATAAACGTTCATTAATAATGGAAGCTCACAAAATATTCTCTATCTTGATACTTTCTTTAAATTAGAGTTCAGAAGAAGTCAGATGACTGTAACTGAGGGACCCGTCTATGGACTGGACAACGAGCCAATGCCAATACAGGGAATCATCCAACTTGAGGTCACACTAGAAACCCATTTGAGGACATCATCAAAAACCTTTTCCTTTCTAGTGGTAGGGCTATCCTCGGTCTATAACGCGATCATCGGACACCGTTACCTGACCGCCTTCGGGGCCATAACCTCAATCCCACACTTAAAGATAAAGTTTCCAACACCGTATAGGATTGGGGAAGTCCTCGAGGACCAGGCTGTTGGACGAACATGTTACCTATCCCAAGTCACACAGATTCCTCTTCCTTAGCCCATGGAAGACTTAGACTTCCATGATGAAACGATATTGCAACAAGTCAAGTTTAGGGAAGCCATCAACCGAGTCCTTCTGGATTCTAGAGATCCAGAAAAGGCCATGCAAATAGGAAGTTCTCTGCCTCAAACTTTCCGAGACCAGCTTATTAGCTTCTTGCAAAAAAAAACTCGGACGTCTTTGCTTGGACTCCGAGCGACATGCCAGAGATATCGACTGGAGTAATGGTCTATAAATTAGGTCTAGATCCTAGTTATAAGTCCGTCAGGCAAAAACGAAGAAATTATTCAGTAGAAAAGCTGGTGGCAATCCGAGAGGAGGTAAAGAAGCTTTTAGACGCGGGATTCATAAAGGAGGTGCGCTACTCAGATTGGCTATCTAACGTCGTGATGGTAAAAAAGAATAACGAAAAGTGGAGAATGTGCATAGATTTTATGGACGTCAATAAAGTCTGCCCAAAGGACAGCTTTCCACTCCCGAGGATCGATTCCTCGGTAGACTTGACGTCCATCCATGAGCTTTTTAGCTTTATGGACGCGTACTCGGGTTACAATCAAATAAAGATGAGCCCCGAAAATAAGTACACGTCGTTCATGACGGACCAAGGGACATACTGTTATAAGGTCATATCCTTCGGCCTCAAGAATGTAGATGCCACCTATCAGAGGTTTGTGAATAAAATGTTTGAAGACCAGATTGGAAGGAACGTGAAAGTCTATGTGGACGATATGCTCGTCAAAAACAAAATAACCAACTACCACATCCAAAATTTGGATGAGACCTTCAACGTCTTAAGAATGTATCAGATGAAACTCAATCTTGCAAAGTGTACATTCGGAGTGATGTCTAAAAAATTCTTACGCTACATTGTTTCGCGCTGGGGAATTGAAACGAACCCGAAAAAAATTAAAGCCATCCTTGATATGAAATCCCCTCGGATTGTGAAGGAGGTCCAGAAGCTTACCGGAAGGTTAGCAGCATTGTCATGCTTCCTAGCCAAGTCGACTAAAAAGTATTTGTCGTTTTTCAAATCCTTGAGAGCAAAGGACAACGGTTTCTAGTGGACGGCCGACTGTAAAGAAGCCTTCCGAGGATTTAAGGGGTATTTATCAAACCTGTCTCTGTTGACTTCTCCTCAAACGGGCGAGGAGCTGTTCCTATACCTTTCAATCTCAGACAAAACCTTGAGCTCGGCCTTAGCAGCGTCAACAGTTGTCATCGTCATCATCACTGCTTCATCGGTCCGTGTAACCTTAACCTCCCCCGTAGCCTGTTCCATAATGGCATCCTTGGATGGAGTATCCATCCAGTCTGAGACCTCCCAGAGAATTTGGAAGGGATGCCAAGAATGGGCTCCTCGGAAATAGGCTGGGTGATACCTGGGCCTGCGGACAAGACCGTAAGCTCAGAGGGTTGCCTAGGTGACTCACCAGCAGCCAAAGGTCCGACACCAAAAGAGTCTCAAACGGGAGCCGCTGGAGGAGGTCTTGGTCTCTTGAAGAGGGGCGCTATCACGGCAATGTCGTCATCGGACGAGGAGTACTCAACGATGGTCACTGGATGCTTTGAAGACTCGGTCCGACAACTCTTCCTTGGGAGCTCAGTTACCTCCTCGATCCTCAGAGCCCCCTCCTTTTTCCTCCTCCTCATCATCTTCTTCTTTTGAGGAGCAGTGTCAAAGTCCTCGACTTGAGTACCCCACTTGGCTTTTGCCAAGTTCTCAGGTCTCAACCAGACATTCTTCTAATTCTCATTAAAGCCTCCGAGGTTGGCCATCACCAAATCTTGAACCTCCTTGGCGACATCCCTCTCCGCCTTGGAGGCATCCGAGTGGTGCGCCTCAGCCACATTCCCCCAAGTGTTGTTAATGGCCCAAATCTCTCAGACGGTCAAAAAGAAAAACTTGTCTTTCCACCTCTTGGTAGAATCAGGGTTCCCACCACTCATAACCGCAAACTCAGAAAGTGGCGTCATTACGATCCAATCTAGGTTATGTGTAAAGTGAAATATAACCTTCACCACAGCAAGCTCAAGAACCTTTTTATGATGACGAGCAAAAATGCAAAGTAACACGAGACACCTGATAGCGTTTGGCTACAATCTCGCAAACGGGATGCCTAACTCTATCATAATGTGGTATAACTCCAAGAGGACAAGGAAGCGAAGCCCACCCTTAAGGGGACTTCGTATACGGTAATGAAACGATCAGGTGGGCTGCACGCCCTATCGGTAGGCTCGGGAACCACCATTGCCATCGTATCAGGTATGTTGTACTTCATGTGAATGGTCTCGAGGCTCTCCAAAGTCAGTGAGGACGCGATATCTTTCACTCCTGGCGCCATTAGAGCTTGAAGAAAGACACAAAAGAAGATGAACAGTGCGCAACGATGAGGTATCAGAGAGCGTTTCAAAGACTTGAAAAATTTTGGAAAGACAAGTGGGAAGAAGTAGGCTGAAATGAAGGCAAAGAACCGTATTTAAAACAACAGAAAAGACTTCAAAATTCAGGAAGGCGCACCCATCATTACCCTAACCACGTGTCAGTCCTCCAAACGCTCTCGAAGATAGTGAGTCCTCGATTTCCAAGGCGATGTCAATCTCCTTAATTGTGCATTCAATGCACTTTAATGGAAAAAATGGCGGCGCTGGCCAAGCTCGGCCCGAGAGGGAATTCTCAGACGTGAGCATGCTTCAACGCGCTCAGGCATAACCGCGTCAAAGCTAGAATAGTCCGAGTATTTCCTTGGGTCTCGGGATGGCACGCGAAGATGGCGATCATTTATGAATGCCTGACAGTGCCAAAAGGTCCAAAGGTTCCTCGAATGTTCTGGTCAAACAGTAGACCCAGAAGTCCGACGGACGTTTTAAGCAAGGCGTAAGTTTTAGCGAGCTCTTTGGCATTTTGGTTCCAATCCTAGACACAGACATTTGCGAAGAGCAAGAGGCGCGGACAGGACTCCATAAAGAACTCCTACAATTGACAGTTGAAGCGTTTCCACGGACAGCAAGTATACCAAAGGTTGAAGTCCTCGAACATTTGGCATGAGAGGCTAGTGATGGGTACTGATACCCAAGGTCTACATTAAAGATCCATCTCCTAGAACCTGGGCCAAGATACCACAGAAGCCCCAGAAGTTCAGGCACTAGGGCTGGCCTACAAAGTATAGTGGGCTCGAAGTCCGTTATTGGCCGTAGGCTCATGATGGGCCTCGAACGCTGCATCGCTTGCAAAATCGACGTATCAGAGAATTAGTGGCAGACTTGTCAGATTGCGAGAAGAATGATGACTAGCAGAGCACGCATCCCTGCAGAGGAGATGTTACACCAGGCGGGCGTGCACGCCACCTTCCTAACACAGCAAAAGGGATTGGTAGAATTGGTGGCAGAGTCCCCTACACACGCAAGCCCTACCTGGACAACTCTCAATAGGAAGCTTAACCACTATAAATACCGTAATTGTTTACCAAACAAGGGATCCTGGCATTAACTCTCGTTATCTGCAATAGAGAGAGAGAGAGAGCAAAGAGAAAGGAAAAGAAAAGGGCTTGGGTTGTAAGAGTGACTCTTTGAGTTTCCATACATTAAATCCTCAGCCTCTTACACTTGAGAGCTTCCTATAAGCAAAACTCCATATAGTGAAACAGTTCTTGGATAAAAGTCTCGTGATTTTCCCTTTTCATTCAAGAAAAGGCTTTCCACGTTAAAACTCTCCGTGTTTCAGTCTGTGTACTCTCTCTCTCTCTTTACATTACACGATTACCATTTGGTGTTAATATCGGATCCTCGTCCTGATTAGAATAAGGATCTGAGGACGCAATAGATCTATATAAAGAAAAGATTTTTTTTTCAAAAAAATTGATAACTTAGTTTTTTTTTTTTCTTCTTCATGTATTAAAAAATTTTGTTTTTCGTTAGAAACTGCGTTATTAGTCATCGATAAAATTTTGTGACACAGTATTACATTTTAAGTCATCTCTGTAGATATTAAAAGTCAACATATTTAGTTTGATACTATTTTGAGCATTAAAGTATCAGAAAAATTTTATGAAATTCTCTTAAGGTTAGCCTAAGTATTATAATATCGAAGCGGTTTACTCAAAAGTTACTTGATGAAAGATCGAGCATGATTTTAACTGAGAGCAAGGTTGCCAATTGAGGTATAAGTTTGTGCAAATTCGGATCCTTTGCTTCTTCAAACAAACTGACAAATAAGCCTAGAATTTCATTTGTTGTAGTTTGAAATTTCTATAATGGTTTGTCCATGAAATTCTCCCACCTATAACTCTTGAATCATATATTACAAGCCTATTAGCCTTCATAATTCTTTTGGTAGTACCAATGTCAAAGTTCCAACTATACTAAACTAGTTCATTCAATATTATTCACTAGGAGAAGGCTAGATGACCAGATTTTGCTGAATGAAGAGGTTTTTAGACAGTTACAAGGTCAAAAATTAATTACTTAGATTTTAATATCTAAATCACTAATCTACAAGTTAGTCTTCTTGATAAATTATATTTTTAGTTGGCAATATCTTACATGATTTTTTTCTAAAGCATTTAACTCTTGAATATTTCATTATGTATAAGGTTGTAAGCCCTTTATATAGTTTCTGCATGCTTATATTTATCTTGTTAAGAATGTGAATTTAATATATTTTGGTCTTTTCATTTAAAATCGCAAAATCTTTTTGTGAATAATATTTTTGAAATTAAATTTCATTCTCCAGTGTAATTATATAATCAATCCCTCTAGGTATAAGTTAGGTTAAAATTACGTTTTCTTAATTTTTTAACATAATTACTTATAATTTGCACTTTCTTTGAGTTGCCATATTGCCATCTAGTTCAATCACATTTGAAAATCAAATTATTGCTTCTTTCCTCAATATTTGGTGAAAGACTTTGCAAACAAAATTAGCCACTCAATACATCAAATCTCTAACATTTAGTGATTCGAAAAAAGTTAGATATATATTGTTGAATACTTTGAACTTAGATTTAGTTTAAAGAAATTTAATTTTAACTTTTTTTTTTGAATCTTACACACCATAATCACAAATAATAACCTTGAATGAGATAAGACTCACTCTCTAAAATATCATTTAATACTTAAATTAATATTATTAACTCAACCATTTTGAGTTATCAAATATTAAAGGAAGAGAGAGTGTAAATATGATAATATAAATAGTTAAAAAATATAAAGAGTGATGAGGAAGATTTGGTTCCCAAATCTTTATCTTCCTTCTTTCCTCTTCTATGTGAAGAGCTGATTATTATTTATAATATCATTTTCTTGGTTTTGTCTCATTAGGAGCCATACATGTCTTGGTTTAACTCCTTTTCTTAGGCTTGATCTGATACTTGGCTTTAGTTGGGCATAACACTAACCCCTCAACCTTGAAGCTCTAAATTAAGTTTTAAGGCCGTATGTTCAACTTGAATTCGGTTACTAGCTTTAAGGTAAAAGACACTCCTCTTTGATAAAGTTATTCTATCAAATCTTCTTGCCATTCACGGTGGGTCATTCATTTATTGTATTTTTGACCGACATTAATAACAAAGAATCCTCAAATTTATAGATGTAAGCTATTTGAAATGTATTATTTCTTTCCAGATTTATTGTTTATAAGAAGAAGGATAATTTGCCTCCGATATCATCCATTTCTTCATTTCTCTTATTTCTCATTGATGGAGTTGCCAAACGCTTTTGAGCCTATATCTAAGTGGAGAATCACTCAGCCGAGGCATCAAGGGTTGAGATTAATCTAAAAGGCATCCATCCAAATGCTTATTATGAAGACTATCTTGATTCCTTCCTTTTTGACAAAGAGCCATCTTGATTTTCTCTTTTTATGTAGCTTTGCAAATTAGATTGTTATTCCAATTGAGCTGGGGGGTGGGGGGGGGGGGAATCTTATGCCTTTGGAGTCTTCTTGCTCATCTACCTATCCTTGATTGAACTAGCAAACGAGCTAGAAGGCAAGCATTGCTAGCATTTGGTAGCCTCCTGCTACCAAATAAAACATACCTAGTGAAATAACCTACCTAGTGAACATACCAAAAGAAACTAACCTACCTAGTGAACCGGCCCCTAAGAATGTGGTATATGTTCAAATAAAACATACAGGTAGAACTCACTAAATTTAATTCAATTCTTCTAGTTAAATTATTAATAAATTGTTCACCCAAATATTAGAGAACACAGAGTATAAAACTATAATACTAAAAACATTTAGAATGTTATAACCCATTCCCTAAAAAGAATTTTTGTCCTCAAAAAGTAATCTCAAACCTCAGAATTCAGGGGTACCTTTCTAGCACGGTGGCTTCTGGATCCTAAGTTGCATCTCTCTTGTTTTGATGGTTCCAAATGACCTTCACTAGTAACACCACCTTGGAATGTAGGATCATGTCCCATCAATTAGAAATCCATACTGGCTCCTCGACGTTAGATAAGTAATTATGGATCTGCAACTAGTTGAGCTTGATGATGTGAGACTCATTATTGACATAATTCCTTAATATAGACACATAGAAGACATTGTGTACTTTTGCTAGAGATGGTGGTAATGCCAACTAAAAGGCTACATCATCAGTATGCTCTAATATCTCGAACGGCCTCATAAATTTGGGTTCAGCTTAGCTTGACTCTTGAAATAGAGGAACCTATCATAGGTGATACCTTGAGAAAATATTGCATCGTTAACCTTGAAACTCAAATTATGTCACCTCCTATCTACATAGGTTTTCTATTGACTTTGGGCTACTCACATCTGCAGCACTCATATCAAGTGGATCTTCTCTGTAATATCCTACACAAGGCCAGGCCACATATTTGGAAATCTCCAACCTCCTCCTAGTTTAAAGTGATTTACATTTCCTCTCGTGCAAAGTCTCAAATGGTGCCATCCTGTGCAAACTCCGCGAGTGATAAATACATGTCTTATCTATTACCCTACTCCAAAACCAAGCTCTTGAGCATGTCTTCAAGTGTCTAGATAGTCCTTTCCATCTGTCCATTAGTTTGAGGAAGATATACAGAGCTAACTTTTAGTCTTGTCTCCAACTCTATATGTAAGCTTTTCTAGAACTGTGAGAAAAATTTTAAGCAGACGATATTAGCTGGTACTCTATATAATCTCACTATCTCGTCAATGTAAAGTTAATGAGTCGATTCAAAGAATACGTCAATCTCATTGTAAGGAAGTGTGCCGACTTAGTCAACCGGTCCACAATAACTCATATGGTGTCATTGCCTCTAACAGTCCTCGAAAGTCCATTGATGAAGTCATGGAGATATGCTTCCATTTGCAGCTTAGAATTCGGTTGTATTCTATTCAGTAATTTTAGCCAAAAAAGAGGCTTCTAGCCATTGTCTAAAGTAATCGATGCTAACTATGATAAATTTTATTTTTCTGGTTGATAAGGGAAAAAGTCTCAGGATATCTAGACCCCATTATTCAAAAGGAAATGGAGTGTGTAATGCACTTAATGCCATGGGTAGTTGCCTTGGGATATTTCCATAAATTTAGCAATTGTTGTATTTTTTAAGAAATTCTAACATGTCTTTTTTTCATGGTTCACCAATAATAATCTTGCCTTATAATTTTAAAGATGAGATTCATTCAACCCATATGTGCCCCACAAATTTCAAGGCATACTTCTTGGAAAGTATAACCAGTCTCCACTGAGCCTAAACAATACATGTAGTTTATCAAGTAACCCTTTTGATGTAAAGATCCATAAATAATCATATACCAACCTACCATCTTTGACATGCACTTAGCTTTTGCTTAGTCGCTTGGTAGAGTGTCGTTTTTTAGGTATATTTTGAGGTAAGGATTTTCCAATCAAGTAAATCATGATTAATTAAACAAAAGTGAAATTAAAGTCAAAGGATGCAGAAAAATTTAGATTGAAGGATCTGTCATCTTGGAGCTACTAAATCATTGGAATTAAAATATGAGGATTTAAAGACTTTCGCCAATATATGAATTTCAAATCGAGATTTATTATGCTAATATATTATAAACCAATAAACCAGGATTCAACTAGGACACAGCAATAACATGAAAAATTATCTGATGGACCCGATCAACAACTGAACTAGTTAGGGTCAATAAAAAGACAACTCGGCCACCGAAATTTCAACTGGTTATCAACAAAATTAATTACGGTTAACAAAAAGACAGTCCGGCCATCGAATTTTCACCCGATTAATAACCGAAATTAGCTCCATTGGTTAAATATAACACAAATCAAATTAATTAAACAAAAATCAGTATATTCCAACCCACAAACACACACAAGGAAGCCTTTACTTAGCTGAATTTTAAAAATTCAGCTCGGCAGCCTGCTGTAGCCCAAACTAAGCCAGAATTCAGCAATATTTCAGCAAGAATAGGGCCCACGACAGCATTATATTCTCCCCAATATTCAATAGGAAAAATCAACATACACACATAGCACAAGGAAAATAATCCACGGCAGCTGAATTCAATAATTCAGCAAAAGGAGAAAGAGAGCTCCACGGCAACTCATATCAGGAGTAGAGCACAGCAACACTTAGCCAAATTAAGAATAAATAAAAGCAGCTTGCAGCTGCCTTACTTCGGCAACAAATTAGCAGCATAATATAGAGAAAGAAGCTGCAACATGGCTGCTTATTTTTGCTGCTCTCCACGGCTGCAGCAGCTCACATTACAGCAGCTCTACTTTGGCAGCTGATCCCCACGGTTGCAGCTTTCCACACACCAACTGCAACTCCACGACTGCAGCTCCAATTAGCCTCACACCTCAACAACATCAACAACCAATAAAAGCTCACCACCAGACAAAATTTAAAGGAAGCCAAACCAGCAAAGATTTGGCTGAATCATTAAGACACGCAGCTGAATTTGGGAGAGGAATTTGGGTGGTGCTGGCAGGTGTTGATGAATCAGCTTCACCTCTAAATTGTATAAGTGGTACGTGAGAGAAGAAAAGGAAAAAAAGAGGGAAACCATGAGGGAAAAAGAGAAAGAACCGAGATAGAAGGAAAGGAAAAACAGAAAGAAACAGAAAGGGAGTTAAAGGCAGAACTGAAGGCAGCAAGAGAATTTAGCTTACTATTTAACAAGTGTACTCAAAATTCTTCTTTATTTGGTGTTGCTTATTGTTAATTCTTTTATGTATTATTCTTCTAATACTTAATTTGCCTAATGTCTCTGATCATATCGTCAAATTAACATGAAATATGTTCGGTTGGAGTATTGAGTCCAAACCAATAGCTGAACCAGCTACTGTAAACTGGCTGGGCCGGTGATCAAATAGTCTGCAAACCGGCTCAAATTTGGTGACCAGTAAGCTAAGCCACTTAATTATGTTGTGGCAAATTGGCTTTTAAAATGGGTTGAACCGATTACTGAATCGGGCCTCACATCAGCAACAGGACCAACCTCAACAATTCTACTAATATTTGAAATTGCAGCCTATGAACCGGGCCTTAAATGGGCTGAACCGGCGGCCATATTGATTGAAATTCCTTGGAGTGATGTTCAAGTATTACCCTGTAAAAATTAACCCTAAACCAGCTATGAACCAGTTACCAAAACAAAAGTAGAAATCGACAGCATCAATAAATACTGATGCTGGATTTCCAGTTAAACTTTTGACCCGAACCGGCCATAAACCAAACAAATTATTAAAATTGAGTCTCTTAGCTATAAGAAAACTCCCCAAACCGGTCAAGAACCGGCCTTGAATTAACCATAAAAGAAATAAAATAGAACCGGCCACTAAGCATCCATGTTGATGCTGAAATTGGCAGTTTAGAAAAACATGACCGAACCGGACCCAAATCTGCTGAATTGGCAGCCGGCCCAGCCAATGTACAATATAATGAGGCTAACATATCTATCTAGAAACCGGCCACCCCAAACTCCTCGAAATGAATACTGAACTGGGCCCTTAAACAGCTCCAGAATCGGCCCTAGAATCCTTGATGTTGAATCTGACAGTCTCAGAAAATGGGATGAACCAGCCCTGAACTGGTAGAACCAGCAGCCGACCCGACCAAGTTATCAAGTACTAAGGTTGAACTGTCAACCTAGGTGGCCAAAAATACCTTGAAATCATCCCTAAACTGGGTGCCTAAATAGATCTAAAACCAGGTGACCTCATCCATTTTGATGCTAGAATTGGGCCTACTGAACCGGCCCAATTTCTATTCCCAAACCAGTAGAACCAGTACAAAAATTAACCAAGATATTATGGGGTAATGTTAAGGTATCGATCGGTAAAAGTATGCCTCAAACCGGCCACCAAATTGAGATTTAAACAAGCAAATGGGCCGACCAGGATATGCTGAAAATTTCGGCTAACAAGTATGCGTTGGACCTTGAACCGATTTATCTAAACCGGTTCTCAAGTGATGAACATTGATAATAAAAAATCGGTACGGACCAATCCCTTGAACCGGCTATTAATTAGCCATAAACCGATAACTGAGTTAGCAAGTAATTATACTAAGATTGGGTTGAAGAAATCAAACTGAACTGGCTCCAAACTCACGATCGGACCGATAACTGAATCAGCCTAATATATCACATATTAAATTTACATTTTAACATATAAAAAATTTTAAGGATTGAAGCAACTAAAATGGATAATGCGTTGATTTTTGTCACGATTTACGATTTGTTAATAATTGTCATATTTTATGGCCATATGTTTCGATATTAATGAAAGTTTAAGGGAAGCTCTACAAAAGTGTTCAAAAGTTTAGTTATTTTCTTCAAGAGTGAAGAAAGCCAAGAACAAATATTAAGAACAAGTGTAAAGCTTTCACACGGAGTTTTGAAAAGAAAATATGAAACTGGACCAAAGATCTATTCAGATGGTAATATTTCCTGGCATGGTTTAGGATATTGCAATAGAAAATTGAAGAAGTGCTTCTGGCCCCGAGATGATAGGTATCACCACCCACCTCGGCTATAAAAGAAGGTTAGGCCTTAAATTATATGGACTATCACAATCCACCTACCTCGGGATGTTATATAAGGTTAGGCTTTAAATTGTGTGGACTAGCACAATCATTTATTCGATTTGTCTGCTCTTTTAACTGGCAAAGCATACTAAACCAGGTCAATCATGATAAGGAAGTTTAAAATGAGAATTAGTGTAAGATAAAGTAACAGATGCTATCCTGCTCACACACTCCCACTTGATATCAGGCCATCCCAAAATTAACAGATGCTAATTTCAAGAAAATAGCAAGAATAGTAAACAAAAGAGAAAAGGATTCGTTGAAGTTTAGCATCAAAATTAACACTGGCTATCAACCACAGGGGCTAGCACAGTTTGTAAGGATGCATTGGCTGTTACGATTAGGCATGTGGTCACAAATTAGATTATTGTTTGTATACTAGATTTTATTTGGCATATGGTCATCAAATATGAGATCATGCATTCGAATTTTAACCAAGCATAAAAAGTGGAGGTAGATATTATTCGTTGTCCAAAAAAAAGACATTGACACTGGTTATCTGACTGAGTATGAAAGTCACCTTAGCCTGGAAGCTTTTCTCAATAAGAAGTAGAGACAACAAGAGAAGCAGAGAATAGATGAGTGCTAAATCGTTTTGACTTGTAAAACCTGAAGAAAGGTTCCATCATTGATCGACTTTTGAAGTTGGAAATCAAAATCTGGAAATGCACAACGAACTGATCCTCAATTCTACCAGTTTGATCTTCTCTTTCAAGGTTTCAAGACAAGAGAAGAAAGGGGCAACCAAAGCCAACACAATGGATGGTTTAACAAACGACTAAGGGGGCCTACCATTGTGTGAAGCAGGTGGTCTAATTCTAGTTTGGAGCTGAATCTCACTGGGGATGAAATTTGGTAAGCTGAACCGTTTTCAGAAAGGAGAACCCAGCCCCAAGATCACTTCCCAATTCAGCACTCTTATAATTTCTCATTAGCCTGCAATTGTAAAATGGACATAATCTAGAGTTCTTTTTTCATAATCTAGAATTCTTGACAATATAAATCAGTAAAATGGGCATCCTAGAAACTTGAGTTTTGCAGTCTTTTATAATCTATCCCTCGTCAACAATTCTTGTTATCTAGAAGAAAGATACTTTGTCACAGAGAGTGTTATTATACTGCTAATAAGAGAATAAGTCCAAAACCATATGATGGAATACCGAATACCCATATATTTAGTCGCCAATTACACCATAGGCATGGAGTCATGATCCAATCTAGAATACTTTCCCTCAGGTACTTCATCACTGTCGGTAAGCAATGCATAATGCTGACAACAAAAATCAGATCCAGCAAGCCAAAACCTCAGAAATATTGATTCTGCTCTTATTTGATATTCCAAAGACTCACTAGCAATTTCCAAAGTGACTAGATGCTCTTAAAAGAAAATGATGAACAATATCTCATATTTCTTTCAGAATGGGGGGAAAAACATCAAGAGTGCTGAAAACGCAAGATGGACCAAATATATATATGTGTGTGTGTGCGCGCGCGCGGGCATGCTTTGGGAAATTGTTATTTCCAAAAGCAAGATCTTGAAATACCAGAGAGGTATATCTCTCTCTATTCATATATTCTCATATTCCTAATAGTTTCTATGGAAATAAAAATTGCTACCGTGAAAAATAACAATTGATAAGCTTTTTTTTCCCCTATTCATTCACTATGCAGGATCTCTCGTTCCCCATGTCTGGTATTAGAGAGATAAGTAAACCCCTAATAAATGCTCCTATGGTTAAGAACCAAGAATTACGAGGGTTTAAGAACTCCAAAAAAGAAAAAAAAAAAAAAAGCTTCTAGGGAGAGTGGCCCCAGCTCCTATTGGTACCCTGTGCAGGTTAATACATGGTCAAGTTACAAGGCATATAATAATATCATGTCTAGCATTCCAAGTACAACACAAAACTCAATCCAAGATCTCACTAGTGCGCGTTTGCCTAAGAGAGCTAGTCAAGCAAAATTTCCCCATATCATACATTTCTTTGCTTCATACTTTAGGATCATGAAATCTATGAAGGCAGATAAGACACATAAACTTGAAGTACTTTGGCTCTTCCAAAATTTATGTACAGAAATTCACAGATCAAGTCATAAACCTTAATGGCAGGAGAGTATTACTTTGACGAGTAAGAATCTCCTCTCTCCCTTCTGTGGGTTCCAAGAAAAATCTGGATCTATGAGCACTCCCGCAATAACCATGGATTGGGTAAGACCAGGGATGCAAAGGGCAAGAAGAACTCATGAACATGGATCTAACCATGTCGCACCAATACCCTTACCAAGGGTGCTAAATCGGTGCAAGTCAATGGAAAGAGAATATACTGCTTCGGAATGCATGTGCCGAGAGCCACAAGGGTTGTATCGAGCTGTTCTTCACAGCATACATTTCTTTCCACACTCTATTCATTCTATGATAGACCAGCACCTGCTTGTGTGTAGCCAGGAAGACATACTCACCAGTTTGGCATATGGGAAAGATCCCAGGCACCATTCCTCTAATACATCTAAGACTCACCCTGTCCACCATTTCCCATTCTTCTTCGGCATATGATGTCAACACCCAAATACTCATCCAAGCATCTGAAATATGGATCACGGACACACGCCCTTCTAACTCCAATAAATACAGCCTACACCCAATCCCATAAACCATTCCATCTGGCAAATGAATCTTCCTCCAAACATCATAATCCAAATCAAGCACACGTATAAAAGAAATGTGACGACCTGACTTTTAATATTATCAAAAGCCGTCGTCAATACTAATTCATATAATAAAATATGAGCATAACTTTTCACGGGAATCCGGAGTGCATTTTAGTGACAAATTTCCGGAGTTCTTAGTTCCGAAAGAATCCGGACTTCTTTACATTTCGCTTTCCGGTCAACGTGCGTTGACCGGACCTGATAGTTAAATTTTTCCTTATTAAAATTTTGAGTCGTGACAGAACAATTGGCTGTCAACCAATGGAGGGCACCATTCAGAAAGACAACTTGATTTCTATTCATTTGTGAGAAATAATCATCTTGCACGGACATGAATTCCCTCCACTTGTTAGTCCCTGAATCATATACCTTACATAAAAATGTCTTATCTGGCCTGTGACCAAAGGAGCGGTGATAACCTGCTAAGACAACATTAAACTTTTGACTAGAGAAATCACATGCTATACCAACCAAAGTGGCCTCACCATCAGGGTAAAACCTGGTAACAGGCCTCTCTCTGCTCTTCGGAAGCAATTTATACTCTCTAGTCATAGGATTACACACATAGTACACACCCCTATCAGGTATGCTCGAACAGCATAATAATCCATTACAAGAAGCTTTAATTTTAACCCTATCTTTCAAGAAATCCAATGATAATTCAGATGCACCCTGCAAACAATCAACACATATCAGGCTGGATTTCGGCTTTGAGATTTTAACCCGGCAATCCTCGACTAATACCAGTGGGTTCTTAGCTGACAATTGACTATAGAGCTGGACAAAGTATCTTTCAGAAGGCAATTTGCACCAAAGTCTACAAACGGATTTGAATCTAAAGAGAGATTTTATGGGCAATCTCGCAAGAATCATGAGCATCACTTCATCGGGAAAGACACCTTCTCTTGGATCAAAAGAAATCATTTTGTGATGGAAAGGATACAGTCAAAGCAGCCGATTATACAAATTATTCGGGATATCAAGAAAACCGAGAAACTGCAGGAGAAAGTTAAGAGATTTGCTTACCCAGAAAGAAAAAGATTACCCCCACTAAAAAGATGGTTCATTTCTCAATAGATTCCACGGACGACGGGGACTCATCTAACTGGAATTGCTATTGCAGGGTGTTGATTACGGGCAGATGGGAACCGTAGGCTTGGGAGATCGTTTCTGTATCGCGAGTGTTGGGAATTTTTGGGGATTGAATATCGACGAAAAATGCCCTTAAAGCCGGCAGAGCGTGACCACCATGCCACAATTGAAGGGCGAACGAGAGAGTGGGCCTAACCCAGCGATTTCGGTCGGCTTGATGGTCGAAACTAAGCCTATGCTATTTAAATATAGTACTTTTTTATTGATACATAAGATAATAAAGGAGACAACAAGCGTCGACAGAACCAAAACGTTTCTTTACACCTAGTTATCTATCAATGACAATGTTCACTTTTTTTAAAAAAATTTGGCCGTCATTACTGTTACTTCTTATTTTACTTAACTACTTAAATTATTTTTCTTTTGAAATGCTAAATATGCTCTATTTCAATCACATTTTAAAACTAAAAATGTAAGTCAGTCATACAAAACTTGCATATTGCGAATATGAAAGAATTTAATGAATAGAACAATGCCTATGTATTTTATAAAACTATTTATGGGGTTAAATACATAACTTTTAAATTTTAATAAAACAGGATAATTTTTATGTTAATGTGTCGTATATTTATGAAAAAAAATTATATTTTAGTTATTTATATTGCGTTCTCAAATTTTGACCACCGTACGAACGAAGATCCAGATGTGTCCGTAGATTTTCTAGGTGAACTTGAATGGAACCCATGCAACACAAAGTACGTTGTGAGATTTATTAGGTTAACGAATGTGGTATGGGAGGTAGGGAGGAAGAAGAAGAGAACGATAATATATGAGATTTTACGTGAAAAACTCTCTATTGAATGAGAAAAAAAAAATTACATGACTCTCGGTTCAGGAAGGATTTCACTATCTTTTCTTTAGTACAAAAAGGTTATGTTTACAAAAGAAAGTGGGAGCAGTGTATAAAGGGACTTCTTGTTTTTTCTCTTATGTTTCTCCTTCTCTCTCTCTACAAGCTTTTTACAGTGCGTTACAAGTGCCAATCTCCTTCCCCTTCTCCAGATGCTTAGACGGTGTATATATATAGGGGTGAGTCCTCCTATGGGAAACGTCCACGTAGCGCTGGCGTGTATAGGAGAACCTGTCACCAACCCTACAAATTCATTCTACTGTACCAAGGACGTTGCGTAAATGCGGGCTAGGTGTGACATCTCTTCTGTGTGTACTTTGCAGGTCATTATTTCCTGTGCTGACAGCGTATTGCAGAGATTGCACGTACTTTAGGAAAAGTCAACCTTCTTAGCTGGCGCTCTCGGTCATCCTAAACTTCCTTTTCTGTACTCATGTCGCTGGGGACTTCTCAGACTCTTCTTCCCTGATAGAGGCTCTTGGCCTTTACAAGTCCGCGAGTGCTTGACGATGACTGTCCCTAGGGCTTTATTAGGGACTTGGTCTTTTACGGAGTTTGTGAGCCTCCCAAGTAGAGTTAGTCTCTCGGACTAGTTCTGTTATTTGGACTTTTTGGGGTGAGAACCTACGTCCTCGGGCCTCTAAGGGCGATTTAGCTTCTCAAACCAGATTGGCTACTTAGGTCTCTCGGGACATGAATGTAAGTCCTTGGGCCTTTTGAGCTTATTTAGCCTCTTAGGCTAAACTATCTTTGTAGGCCTCTTGGGACACGGGTCCGAGTTTTTGAGCCTCTAGAGCCAACTCTATTTTTTGTGCCAAATCTACCTTGTAGGACCTTTGAACGTGGGCTCGACTTTTTAGACCCTTTTCATCCGGGCCCTGGGTATCAGTACTCATCACTAGCCCCCTGCCAAGAGGTCTAAGTTTTTTAGCCTTTTGGCATGTTACCAGGCTGCGGATAAATGTCTCGCGAAGTTACTTTTCACTGAAAGTCTGCTCGTGCCTTTACTCTGTGGTGTTATCCTGCTTGAAGCTGATACTCATTCTTTTCTCTTGTGAATGTCCGCAGATATGGTTGGAGACAGAAGTCCGGGACATGTTGACCAAAATGTCCGAGAACACTTTGAGGCTTATAGTTTGCCCACAATGTCTGGGGAATTTTGGGGCTAACGGCCTGGTCAGAATGTCTGAGAAAATTTTGGATTCTAGGTGCTGTTGGGCGTTTCTAAGTAATAATTGTCTTTGTATATTTGTCCGAGATCCAAAAATGTCCTTGAGCATTATGAGACCAAATGTTTGACAAGGGCACGTCCGAGAACTCCCTTTGAGTCCAAGATGCTAGCCTGTGCCGTCGTTTGGGCCATTAAAGCGTATTAAATGCGCATTAATGGGATAGACGTTATCTTTGGAACGCAAGGCCCACTATCTCTGGCAGTGTATGGGGGATTACACGTGGTAAAGGCAATGATGGCACACGTTTTTTTAATTTTCTGCCGTTTTCAAATATTAGCCTTACCTTCATTTTCATTTATGCAACATGAGGAGTTTCTTTCGAACCCTTGACCGCTCTTCTCCCAAACTTTCTTCTCTTTCCCATTTCCTCTGTGTTTTTTCTTTGATCTTTAATGGCGCCTAGAGTGAAAGACTTTGCTTCTTCCTTCTCTCTAGCCAAACTCAAGGCCATTCACGTAAAGTACAAGATTCCTATATCAATAGAAATGGTGATTCCAGAAGTCCATGATAGGGCTTGTATCCCACCTGATGGGTTTATCACTGTATATGAAATCCATCTCAAGGGTGGGCTTCGTTTTTCTATCCCCATGGAACTGTACATCATCATGAGAAAATTCAGAGTTTCACTCACGAGGCTGCAGCCTAATGCCATAAGGTACCTTGTTTCCTTTTGCGTGTTTGCCCGCTACCATGGCAAAGTGCTCGAGGTTGCCATGGTGAAGGTGATGTTTTATTTCACTCATAACTCCACGTCTTGAGTTTGCGGTTATGAGCAGTGAAAATCCTAATTCCACAAAGAGGTGGAAAGATAAGTTCTTCTTCTTAGCTGCTTATGAGAACTGGAACCTTTCCAATGCTTGGGGAAACATGGTTACCGAGCATTGCTCAAATGCTTCCAAAGAGGAGAGGGAGGTAGCCAAGGAAGTCGTTGATTTGGTGATGGCCAACCTTGACACCTTTAATGAAAATAAGAAGAGCATCTAGTTGAGGCTTGAGAACTTGAAGAGAGCCAAGTGGGGGTCTTAGGCAGATGACTCTGTCGTCCTTGCGACTACTATTTCTCTGAAGAAGAAGAAAAAGAAGTCAAGGAAGAAGGAGAGGCCTTTGAGGATCGAGGAGCTGTCTGGGCCGTCAAGGAAGAGTCATCAGACGGAAACTTCAAAGCATCCGGTGACCACTGCTGTGTTTTCCTCGTCCGATGATGCTGGTGCGGTGATTGTGCCTCTCGTGAGGAGGCCGAGACCTTCTCAGGCGGCGCTAGTCCGAGGTACTACGGGTGTCGGACCTTCAGCTATTGCTGAGCCCTCTGGGTTGCCTTTTCAGCCTGTGATCTAGCCCGCAGAGTCACCTGTTGCCCAGTCTCCCCTTGATGAGCCAATGCCTGATATCCCTTTAGAATTAACCGATGAGGTCTCGGACTAGATTGATAATCCACCAGAGAACACTAGCGAGGGACAGGCTATGAGGGAGACTGAGGCGACTCAGGCTAAGGAAGCAGTGATGACGACGACGACGGTCGTTGATGCTGCTGAGGCTGAGGAGAGCTGTGCCATAGAGCCGCCCGTTACTGAGACTGTTGAGCTCCTTTGTCTTGCAGTCCAAGTCTATAGTCCAATAATGACTATGCTCGTGGCCTCAAAGGAGCCTCTGGTTGAGGACATTGTAGGGACTTCACGCGTAGCTGAAGTGCAGACTGGAGCCGAGGATCATTCTGAAATGGTTGAGCCCCAAATCTTGGATGAAGCTGCTTTTGCGCCCAAGATCAGGACTAATGTTTTTATGGTGCAAGAGACCGCGGCCATAGAGCCCGAGGAGCCAGATGCTCCCAAAGGGGAGAGCACTTTCGGGAGTTCTTTTGTGACCAAGGTATTCCTTTATCCTCCTCTAGGCTTTGTTCTCTCATGTCCATGCTTTACTAACTTACCTTGCCTTTTGCAACTTCAGGAGATGGCCGGCGGCCATGGTACAATCATTATTGAGGTTGCCCAAGCTTATGCAAAGTTTGAGGCTTCGAGGTCCTTGGAGGAACGTGCCCAAAGCTTAGAGATCAAGCTTACTGAAGCCGAGGGTCACATTTCTTTCCTCGAGGGACAACTGAAGGAGCAGGAGAGGCTGCACGTTGTCCTCCGAGGGCGTAATCTCCTGTTAGAACAGGAGCTTAGGACTTTGTTGAAATCTGACATTGGGCCAGTTCTGAAGTGCAAGTACTGGGATGCTGTTAAGATGTGCTATCGGGTCGTGAAGCTTTTGGTCCCAGGGCTTCCCACTGCTCTATTTGATCCGAGGAAGTCCAGTACCCAGCGCAAGAATGACTTGGTTGGTCTCCCACTACGTTAGAGGTCTCCTGAGTCTTCACAGCCAGGGTCGTCCAACTAGCCAGAGTCCTTTGGATAGTAAGGATCCTCGGAGTGGCCAAGAACCCCAGCTCCCTAATGTGTCTTATCGTACACATTTTTTATATATATACTATTGTGCACATATTGACTTTATGAATAAAATTCATATTGTTTAAGTTCAAACGTCTTGTTTGTCTTTCCCAGACTGCTCGGATGTTTAGTTCTTTTATGATATGCTGTTAAAGAAATTTAGTCTTATACTAGCTTAATGTCTGAACCTTTTGACCATCTTAGACTGAAGAAACTACCTTTAGGGTCATTACATGCTTACTATTTTGAGCCCCTAAGTTTGAAATTCAACCTCTAGGATTGCTTGGTGTCGTGCCAAGTTTTAAATTTAACCTCTTGGGCCGCTTGGATACAACCGAATTTTAAGTACGACCTCTTGGGCTGTTTGAACATAGTCGAGTCTTAAATACGATCTCTTGGGCCGCTCAAATACAGTCGAGTTTTAAATATGGCCTATTGGGCAGCTTGGACATAGCTGAGTTTTAGAGCAAGTGAAAGGGTTATTTTTACTTGATTTAGGGGTAACCTAGGTTTTATAAATCAATGAGATTATATGCAAACATTCAATGAAATGTAAGACAATATACAAGTTGAAGGAATTTCATTATATCCATAAAACGTGTTACAACACATTAGATGATGCATTTCGCCTTCCCTAGCTATTTACACATTCATTTATTGATGGTATTCTTTGGGACGAATGCCTAAATCCACGGGTCTCTGAGGCCAATTTAACCTCTTTGGTCAAACTGGCTCCTTAAGCCTCTTGGAATGTGGACTTGAGTTCTCAAGCCTCCTGAGTTGATTTAAGCTCTTGGCCAAGTCAAATTAGCCTTTCGGACCTCTTGGGACGTGGGTCCAAATCCTCGAGCCTCTAGTGCCAACTTTGTCCATTGGGCTAGATCAGCTTTGTAGGCCTTATGGGCTTAAGTCTTCCGTCCCTTAACTTGACTGTTGGCGTGTTTTGTTGTTCCCCACTAGTACGCGGCTCTCCGCAGCCTTGCCATGCTTTAAACTTCCTCAAGCACGTTTAGGCTTTCTTGAAGCCTTTGCATGCTGTTGTTTGGGCTGGTCGAGGGGATATCATACTTATAATATTTCATCTCTTGGTCGGTCCGCTTCACCATCTCCTACTATTCCGAAAACTTATCCGGGTCTTTATAGGAAATGGTTGAGATAGCCTTATCTGATCAGCCTTTCGATTTCCACCTGCAGTGTCTGGCAGCTCTCAGTATCGTGACCTCGGCGGTGATGATAGTGGTAGTACTTTATCTGATCACCACCATTTGGGTTCTTTAATGCCTTGGGCTACTTTAGAAATTCTTCATTCTGGATTTGCCTCAGGATGTTGGTACACGAATCGTTTAAGAGAGTTAGGTTCGAAGGCTTAGACTTCCTTTGAAGAACTAGCTCAGATCTGTACTGTTTTGACGATCCTCAAGAATCCTGGTGGTCCCCGCTCTTTCTTTTTCCTTCCACGGTCATCGTGTGGAAATCCTCTTCATCTTTTGGCCTATTTGCTTCGTTAGTCCCTCATCCAAAGACCCATTTTCAGATATTCTTAAGCTTCTTCTTTATTTGAGGTTGAACTGCGGCCTTCTTTTCGTTGAGGTAATCCCTCAACTCACAAGAAACTTACGTAGCCTTTTGCTTCGTGCGGTTTTTTTCTTTTGCAATAATCCCTCCACAAGAGGATCCCTCCTGAAAGGTGGCCTCTTGATTGTAGCAATAGTGATGAGGGTCTGTCCTTTTTGGGATACCATCTTGGATCCGAGGACCTAAACGACCTTCAAGTTGCAGTGGGACTTCGTTACTCAAGGCAACCTGTATCCCTGGGTCCTCGCGCTGGCCAGTTTGCTTCTTAGGGTGCTTTTTTTCCTTCCCCTTTTTCTGAGACGTTCAGGTCTGGGAGGCTTTGGGTAGCGCTCCCGTTGACTGTCAGCCCAGTTTTGAGTAGTGGGTTTGGACGGCTTTTGAGAAATCGTCCACTTTTACTGCCAGTGCCTATACACAAGGGCCTAGACAGTCACCGATCCTGCTGCCTGTTGGAAGGCAGTTGCCGCAGGATACTGTATCTTGAACGGATGCACTGGCTTGGGCTCGTGTGTCCGTCATTCTCTAACTTCTAAAGTACCTCTGAAAACTTATGGAAAACATATTAACCTAACTTTTAGTCGCTTCCCACGGATAGCGCCAATGTTATGTTCTTGAATTTCGACCACTATATGGACGAAGATTCAGATGAGTCCGTGGATCTTCCGGGCGTACTCAGATGGAACCCGTGCAATACAAAATACGTGATGAGATTTACTAGGTTAATGAATGTGGTATAGGAGGCAGGGAGGAAGAAGAAGAAGAGAACGATAAAATAGGAGATTTTATGTAAAAAACTCTCTCTTAAATGAGAGAAAAAAAAATCATGGGACTCTGAGTCAAGGAAGGATTTCACTATCTTTTCTTTAGTACAAGGAGGTTATATTTACAGAAGAAGGTGGGAGCAGTACATAAAGGGGCTTCTTGTTTTTTCTTTATGTTTCTCCTTCTCTCTCTCTATGAGCTTTTTACAGTGTGTTACAAGTGCCAATCTCCTCCCCCTTTTCTAGATGCTTAGAAGATGTACATATAGGGGTGAGTCTTCCCATGGGGAGCGTCCACGTGGCGTTGGCGTGTGCCGGAGAACCTATCACTAGCCCTGCAAATCCATCTTGCTATGTCAAGGACGTTGTGTGCGTGCAGGTTTGGTGTGACGTCTCTTCTGCATGTGCTCTGTAGGTCATCATTCCCTATGCAAATAGCGTGTTTCAGAGATTGCACGTACTTTAGGGAAAGTCAACCTTCTGAGTTGGCTCTCTCGGGCATCTTGGACTTCCTTTTCCATACTCATGTCGTTGGGGACTTCTCAAAGTCCTCTTCCCTGATAGAGTCTCTTAGCTTCTACAAGTCCGCGGGTGCTTGGCGTTGAATGTCCTTGGGGCTTTATTGGGGACTTAGTTTCTTACAAAATCCGTGTGCCTCCCAAATTGAGTTAGTCACTCGAACTAGTTCAGCTATTTGGGCTTCTTGGGGCGAGAACCTATGCCCTCAAACTAGATTAGCTATTTGGGTTTCTCAAGACATGGATGTAAGTTCTCAGGCCTCTTGAGCTTCTTTAGCCTCCTGGGCTAAACTAGCTTTATAGGCCTCTTGGGACACGAGTCCGAGTCTTTGGGTCTTTAGAGCCAATTCTATTCCCTGGGCCAAATTTATCTTGTAGGACCTTTGGACGCGGGCTTGACTTTTTGGACCCTTTTTATCTGGGTCCCGGGTATTAATACTTGTCAATTTAAATAAAAATAACAAAATTTGAAAAAAGAAAACAAAGAAAGAAGTATAGAAAAATGAAATTTAAACTCTCAATGATTAAGTGAATGAAATAAAAAAAGATAATTTCATTTAGAAGGTAAAATATTTAAAGTTAAATAATAAAACACAATGAAATATAAGAGGCTATATTCGTGTGAATATCTTATTTGAGGATAAGACCAACCCATTCCTCCACATCCTCTCTAGATTTATCACTCCATTTTAAAAAAAAAAATTGAAAAATTTATCCAATCTTGTCTCAATAAGATATTGGGATAGTAGGATTAGGGTAGTTGGTATAGATAGCTTTTTTAAGACTTCTTTAATAGATGTTGTGTGTGGAGCAAAACTAACATTTTTGCCCCCTCTGTAACAATTTCATAAAATAGTTTTATACAATTTTTTCTTCTAGGATGCAATCCTTCAATGATAATATTATTGTCTCTTCTATCACAATTCTTCTAAGCCTGAATTATAAATATAATTTATCATTTATGTTTTCATTTACTGGATTCACGAATTCAACACAGACAGTGTTCCCCGTTTAATAACAATAGCCTGCATTACAAAACCGAATCCATTTTAAAACACTACTCTTTAAAAAGCCATTGGTTAAAACTTAATACCTTCAGGTGGAATGCATTTGATCACTATTAGATCTTGATGGGTACACCAATAATGGGCTGGCCCAAAGAAAGGTCAGCAGAAGCCCAGTCAACGTTTCTAACGGCCCAGTAAGAAGATGGGCCCAGGAACTGAAAGGCCCAAGGACGGTCAACGTTGGCGTTGACCGTCCAGGCGGCCAACTTGCTCAAACGGTCAACCCGGCGTTGACCAGTTTGTTGGGCCTTCAGAGGCTTTGCAACAGCGATGGGCCTATTCCATTCTGGCCCACAGCCCATCAGTTGGCCGCCCGCCGCTCTCCCTACGTTCTCCACGAAGCCGGCCAACAAGCTGACGGTCAACTCAGACGTTGACCGTCTGCTCCCTACATGCTGGGCCCAAACGAGGCCCTTCTACAGTAATGGGCCTGACTCACTCAGGCCCATAACCCAAAT
>JAODPA010084267.1:0-25448 GCA_025585075.1 Nepenthes mirabilis | reverse complement strand
AATTATTTATCATATTATAATATAATAAACGGTTAGGTATTTTACCTGATTCCCTTTTTCTGATTTCTTCCCTTTGGATACTGGAGTTTAGGAGTTGGAGGGGAAGCCCTCAGCATGAAATTTTTAGACTGGCCTTGCTGTGTCCTAGGGCGATGCCTCTCGCTCCAGTAAGGTAACTTGTGAACAGGGGGCCGAACAATAGATTGCTATCTGAGTTTTCTTCGTGATTAGAGAGGTTGCTAGCCGTCTCAAGAGTGGTGAGGACGTCATCGCTTTAGGCTTTGGCCTAACTTCCTGGGGCTGAGTTGATTTTTCCTCCAACTTTTCTTTATGGGTGCAGACACTCGGGCAAGGGAGAAAGAAGCCCCTAGCACGCAACCGTTTAAGCACGTCAAGGGTAGGCGGGGTATCGCCATGGCTATCCAAGGGGTTTGTTGCCATGGAGGCGATTCCTCTGGCTGAGGTACTGGTTGGAGTATAAATATTGAGTGTGTTTGTTTCATTTCTATGCAGTGGTTAAACTTTTTAATCGTTTTTCACAGATGGTGTTAATGTTGCGTCCTTGGATCCGAGTTATTATATAAGTTAATGAGTCGCTCGATCTTTCATGTCGGGTCAAATTGGAGCTGATCTGATTCTCGTTTCTTCAAACTTAGACTTTGTGCAACACAACTAAAAATGAGAGGTTAGAGAACGACGAGAATTGCTCATATCGTACATTTTTCGACGCTTAAGTTAGAAATCTGTTTAAGATGATAAAAAGATATAGGAAGATACAATCAATGTATAGATGCGTATAGAGATGGATTGAGTGTTTGGATGCGTCAACTAAGAGGCGGCTTGAAGGTGCGCTAGGTTGAGGGGCGGTTTGGAGGTGCGCCCACTAAGGGGCGATTGGTAGGGGAGGGTTTAGATGTGCGCTCGGCAGAGGAGTGTCTTGGATGGACAACGTCCTGGAGGGATGACTTTTCCTTAGCTAGAGGGCTTCATGGGGGGCTTTCTAAAGGAAGAGTTATTCTTGCTAGAGGCTGGCCCATTTTTTCTTTCCTTTTTCTCCCCTTATTCTTATGTCTTTTTTTTTGGCCGCTTCCTTTCTCTCTTTCTCTCCCTTCCATCTTCCGTTAGGATGATGATATTTATAGAGTTGGAAGGTGGTTGTCTTCATCTAGTGACAACAGCCAGTGAATAAGACGAAATTATTGAGCGGTTTCTCTTTTTAGCCGTGAGCCGTCTTGATTGGGCTTATATATCAGCCGTTTGGGCCGACCGAGGCTGATTGGGACACTTTTCAAATCCCGAACCCTGTTTCTTTTGCTGGCAAGTCCTTTCCCCGGTCGAGTATGCTAAATGCATCAACTATGTACTAAAGCAACACCAATCTAAATGTAACAACATTAAGTTATATTAAGTAGTCAAATTAAAACTAATAAAAATAAAAACAAAGTTCCGTATAATTATTTAAATTAACAAAATATTTATACTTACTGATAAAATAACTTGTATTTATAATATTATTTGAAAGACAAACTTGAATTATTACATTCAACTGTACTAATATATAGATAGACAATATTTTGTAAGCCTTAGGGACTAATATATTAGTGTCCTGAAGTTTCATAGTTTCTCCCTCTGAGCTATATGCCTGAGCCCTAGCCTATCAAGTATATATGGTTGAGACAGTAACGGCCCGACCAGCCTATATGCATTTACAAGAGAAGAAGGGGAACGTTTCATTGGGTTTTCATCAAAAGCATAATTGAGACTGCTCAAGTCCTGTTCGAGTTCCCATGCGGGAGCCTTAGGTAGGATTTAGCTTTGATTGCTTTAAATTTCAATTCATAGTTGTCCTTCCTTACAATGCAATGGTGTTTCCTCTTATATTATGTACCTCTCTCACGGTGTTTTTATATGTTTTCGTCTATTTTGTCCTGAATTAATTTGTGATTTGATTCATTATAGTTGTGCTCAAAGTCAAGCCCTTTTCGATCTTGAATGGGAAGAGGTTTGCAAAGATTTTTTTTATTTTGGTTAATTTTCTTGGAAGAGGGTGTGACTTGAACAAATTGATTGGATTATAACATTAGATAGGAGCCGGGTCTGGGGCTTTGTGCTTGCTTATTTATTTATTTATTTGTTTATGCTGTTTTCTATTAGGATGGTAGGGATGTGTAGGCAACGCAGGTTCTCGAAATCAGTTCTAGGGTTTACATAGTTGTACCAATGCTGAAGTTCTTTCAATTGGATATTAGTTTGAGTGGAAAGGATGCATATTATTTTATGGGTGGAATGAATCAAGATTGGTGGAGGATTTTTGGTGAAATCTCTTACGGATGTGTTCTAATTGTTGAAGGCCCAAATATTTTGCAAGGAAATGGTGTGAGACTTGAGTTAGGTTTGGTTAAAGAAAAAGCGATGTTAGTACCTTGAAATAGAGGTTGAAATAATGCTTATGGCATCAAAGGGAGTAGTTTCCAATCAGCTTTTACTTTGTGATGGCAATTAGAAGGGGTTGTGACTACTGGTAAACCAACATGGTAATGAGCATCACATATTGGGTTGTTCATTGCATCATTAAGGTAATTTTGCAACCAAGTGGAGCCTTAGAGTGGCACGGTTAAGGGTCAGAATGTAAGGACCTCGTAAGAATATAGAATTGTGATGTGCACATTATGTTTTGCATTGGTGCCTTTCATGTTGGTGTTCCAAATGGCCGTGGCAATGACATACATTGGCGGCTTAAGGTTTTATCTCTTTCCATTGTAGGATCTAACGTCATTTTACACATCTCATTCACTGTAGTGCATCTCGAAGTCATTGGTTGCTCCTTAGTAACCTAGAGGTCACTGGTAAGCAACCTCATTGCAACTAGGGGCTAAGGCTACATAACAAACCCCACAATGTGAGAGCCATGCACTCGTGCCTATTCTTTATAGTGCATCTTAAAGAAAGCTTTGATTCATTGGCTTCTTCAAAGTAGCAATCTCATTGTTGCAGTTTCCTATATTTGGTCATTCACCAGATATCGATTTCTGATGTTAGAGAAGTTCAAACGAGCTTGTAATGAGGAAGTTGAATTTTTATGGATCATATCTCAATTGAAGTTTGATGCTTGCAATGTCAATGAAGTAAAGAAGTTGGCCTGAATCCGAAGAGGGATTGTAGAGTTTTAGGCTCATAATTGCATTAACGTGGCATAAATAGGAATACTGATGGTTGTATCACATCTAGATGACCTAAATAGGAATAATGATAGTATTATCTCATTTGTGCATGTTCTATGCTGTAGAATTTAAACGGGATTTTTCTACTATGGGGAAGGGTTGGGCAATGACTTGTGATGAGGGTATAAAAATGCCAGTAGTTTAGTTCATGAGGATATGTGGAGATAATTTTCCCAGTAAGTCGAGGTGTGATAAGGGGCTTCTATGAGACGATTTAGAGGAGTTATATGAAGTGGATAAAAATGATAAGAATTGTGAGGTTTCTTATGTACGTGATACTACACAGGATGATTTAGAAAGTGGACTTTTGTGGGGATGAAAAGATGGGCCAAATGGAAGGTAAGAGATTTTGGGGTGTGATTCCAACAATAGTGAGTCAGCTAAGGCTGTTGACTGTATTGGTCTTTTGTGACAGTCTGTATTCTTCAGTTTGAGCTGGTTTTGTAGACTGAACATCTCCTTAGACTGAGGCCCTTGTGGGGGTTATGAAAGAACTAACTAATAATGACAGTTTGCAATCCCTTCATTACTGCTTGCATTAACATCTCATAGTTGGATGAGGTAGGAGTAACAAATTACACTGATCTTGCTTAAGATCTTCTAGACCTGTTGAGCTTAACATGTAAAACTTTCTTGCTCAAGAAATTAGGCTTGAAATTGTATTTGTATTACTTAAGAAATGCATAACTATCCATACTTAAATTCTTCTAGAAACTGGGGGTTTAAATTGGTTGCTCCTATGTGTCAAGAAATTAAATTATTTGCTTCAACACCATATATATATATATATATGCATACAAAGAGTTGGAAGAGGGGGCTGTGTAGTTAAAAAGTTCATTATTAAATGTATTACCTATGAAGTTCTGTAATTAGAGCTTTAAAGAGGTTTTTTCCTTGGTTCTATTTTTCTTTGAAACAAACATTCTTCATTATCGATACAATTTCATTTTAGCAGCAATGATTGTTTATAATTTTGG
This sequence comes from Nepenthes mirabilis, assembly GCA_025585075.1. Classification (NCBI taxonomy): domain Eukaryota; kingdom Viridiplantae; phylum Streptophyta; class Magnoliopsida; order Caryophyllales; family Nepenthaceae; genus Nepenthes; species Nepenthes mirabilis. Next base: position 21,250 of record JAODPA010084267.1, on the reverse strand, counting down.
TTTATTATATGATGCCATCATACCCTCTATAACATGTGCTTGTTTCTCTCGAAATAATGTTTCATCTTCATTAAAGGAAATGTGAAAAGCTTTGGAAATTGATCCCTAAGCTGTTTCTCAAATTTCTAGTCATAGAGAAGATGCAAGGCCATCCAGCAACAATTGACTGATATATGGAGAGAGTGGATTTAGGACCCTCACTTTCAAGAATTTTTGAATTGCTTTAATAACAGTTTGGCTGTTCTTATCTAGGTCCAAAATGTTTCCTTGTTAATGCTTCAGTTGTTTAATCAGTGAGTGGGAAATTTTAACCGACTGTAAGGCGGAAGGCTGGTTTTGTAATTTAGTTTCCGATCTATTTTGGTAGTTGTATTGAGACTGAGCTCCTGGTTAAAGGTTGCTGGATGGTGAACAAAGTATTAATTATCCTTGATAGTTTGTACAACCTGTGGTGTCTTTGGAATAAATAATCTATGTTCACTGAAAAACCCCTTACATCAAAGCAACGGAGATTCAGACCTACCAAAGAATGTGCTTTAATATTGACATGCCTATGTCTTGTATCATGGATACAGAATCATGATTGATGGAACAGAAAATTTTAAACATTTGAAATTGAACATGGGGACAGTGGAGTTGGTGGGACTTGAACCCAATTTAATGCGCTTGCCGCCTAGGTAGCCAACCACAAAGCTAGCCTTGATTTTCTGACACTCCAACTAGCTGCTTATTTTGATACAGGCAACCTGTAGCTAATATCAATGGATTTCTCTTTTTATCTGTTTTAAATGGTGCTTTTGTTTAGTTGGAAACAAAATTTATTCAGAGGTGGATGATATGAGGAAGATCTATATTTTATACTTACATTGTCTTTCTTACATTCTTCAGGTTGTCCTCCTGCTGGCAAATAGTTCAGAGGTTTGGCCATTTGAAGCATGCAAAAAGTAAAATTAGTTAGTGGCTACTTTTAAGACTGTAAAGAAACATACAATTGATATTCTGAAAGTTAAATCTGGTGAAAATGTTGGTACAAAGTTCATTTTTTAGTTCCATTTAAGCTGCTTTTTCTTTTTTATCTGACATATGGGAAGAAGATGCTTTATATGACCTGATGCCTGTTGCTGAAACGTCACAGATGTGTTCGAAATGTGATGTTTGTATAGATTGTGGCTGCACTAAAACTGTTGCAAACACGGAAGGAAAAAAGAATCCAGATGGTTCATCTTTCTTAAGCCATATAAGAAGTAGCTCCGAATTATCGGCTGTCACTTCTGCAGCTAAAAGTTCTGCACCTACTTTCGTATACAAGAGAAGGAAGCTTCAAAAGAGCCATGCTACAGCTTTCCAACCTAATGTCTCTGCAAACACTTTATCTCGCAATAATCTTGTATATCGGAGAAGGAAGCTTCAAAGAGATGCTGTTAGCATTTTTCCAGCTCAAGTTTCACAAAACATATCACCTAATGCAAAATCCACCTGTGCTTGCCTTTCAATTGTCAGATCAGAATGCCCTCTGCCTCAAGCAATGCAGAAATATGCTGTTTGGGAGGTTTTAAATGAAACAGTTGATGGATGCTCAGCTGTGGAGCATGGTTCTGATGTCAAAAATAAAATGAACAGAGCAGCTGAGTTGTGTAGTGGAAATGATAGTTGTTCATCTTCATTGTTAGATATGGACCATGGTTCAGCATCTTTGAAGACTGAATTAGATGACACTGGCGAGTGTTCCTCCTCTGGTGCACTTAGGCAGGCCATAGGTGAAGACCTGTCAGAAAAGGAACTACTAATCTCAATTCTCAAAAGGAATGGGCTTTTGTCAAGATTTAGGCCAAATCGACGTTGCACATCTAGTGAAGATGCACCTTCCTGTAGTGGTAGTGGCAGTTCTCATCCATGTAATGTTTGTGGCCACCTGGAGACTGCAGAGAACTTGCTAATTTGTGATCACTGTGAAGAGGCATTCCATGTCTCCTGCTGCAATCCCATCATAAGAAAAATCCCGGATGATGAATGGTATTGCCAATCTTGCTTTAAGAAGAAGCACATAATAATGGAGACAACAAAAAAATCACCAATTATCAGAAGTGAAGCAAGCTCAAGAATTGCAGCATCTAAAGGAGAATCAGGTTCTATAGCTTTGATGTTGAAAGACCCTGACCCATATACAACTGGTGTTCGTATTGGTAAATCCTTTCAAGCAGATGTGCCCGACTGGTGTGGTCCAATGACAGAGTATGTCGTATCAATTTGGTTCACTCATACTTGCGTTTGCTTTATGGTTAGGCTTATCATCAATCATTTCAAATGTGGGAATTCATTATTCAGATTACATCTTCCATGGTTCTTTAGTTCTGGAATGTTGTAGTATGCATTCACGTGTGCATGTGCTTGCATGTGGGTACGTGCGCAAGTGCTGGTGCATGCCCTTGGGTGTTCTAAGGATTGTCTTGTTATGCATTTTAATATTTCATCAGAAAAAATGAAATTCACTGTTATGCAGATAGGCATTGTTCATTTGGAAAAGCTGTTGTTAGAATTATGCAATATGAAATAGTAGGAAGTTCAGGCATATCAGTTTGGTGCCTAGTAAAGTTACCAACTTACCATCTAAAAGATCGATATTATATTTTGTTAATCATATTAATGTTTTGCTAAGTGACTCTATGTTATTATAGGAGGAGCAAGTTAAGTCATAGATGGTATTTTGGTGGCAATTGATGATGATCATAGGTTTGTCGGGATGGAGAGATGGTGCCATTTCTTCTTCAATGTTTTCTATGAAGTCAACACTGAGAGTCCTGATCGTCTGTGTTTTGGGAATTTGACACAAAGTCTGATGCCTTACCACCCCCCCCCCCTCGCCCATTTTGGTTGTTCACATAGGTTCGTGGTATTGGTAGGATAACTAGTGGGGGTGCAAGGTCTTATACAGGGTATCTGTGAAGTGCAAAAGTTTTATGCCTCTCATTTGCTAATGATATAAATTTCATCCATATAATTGGACAGTTCACTATGTTCGCTTGACTGCAGTCATGTGCTTAAAATTAACAGTGTAGTTGATCCTCCATGGTCAAGATATTGATCCTAAAAATAATAGAAAATAGAAGGTACTAATGTTTTCTTATGGCTGAAAACTCATGTTCTAAAAATCCAACTGATCTAAGACTATAAAGCTGTATATTTTGAGGAATGGAACTTAGTCCAGAGAAAAATTCAATTTTGGCAATAACAGCTTTTGCAAGGCTAATAGTCTCAAATAGGATTCAAGGTTCTGATGCTATTCTTTGGAGTCCTAGGCACAAGAGAGTAACTAAGACTTTCAAATGTGTGGCCAAGTTGGTTGGTATGTGTGGATTCTTATTTGTTTTGTACAGAAAAATTTGGTTGGTAGACCAATACTTCTCAGATGAGGGGTTCTGATTCTTTCATTAGGTAGGGTTGCTATGCGTATTGATCATTCCATATTTTCATTTGGATTGGAGGAGATTCTCTAATTTGGTGGAGGAGGTTGGTTCTAGGCCTCTCCCTGATAGTTCTGATTGTTCGTGTTGAATCTTTTCAGGCAGAGATTTGGGCTTACAAAGGAAGTGTTACCTCAAATAGAATATATTTTAGAATACTTGATAATTCCATCATGGTTTTCTGGACAGGCAGAGAAAGAAGTTAGAGTTATTTGCATATACAGGAATCAAAATTAAGGCTCCATTTGTTTCAAAGGAATTTTTTTTTAATGTTAAATTCTCCATTTTCTTTGGTTTCCTCTGTTAGCTAGGGGGTTACATTTATTGGGGGTTGTCTTTTATTCCACTCAAGAAGGTAAATTAACTTCCTTTGCTTGTATTATTTGGTTCCATTTTTGTTAATCTTATTCTTATTACACATGTTCAATACCTTCTTAGCATCTGATTAGCAAATCCGAAGTACTGGGAAGAAAATTAACTTCACTATTTTTAGAAATAATTTTTCACCCACCCTAAAGAAGCCACCACTCACCCAGAACACTATCATTGCCACATCTCGACCTTATCTACATCCATGGCCTTAAAATAGGAGGAAGCATTCACATCTACCATCAAGAAGCATCCATTGTAACCAAACCATTGTGTTTATCTGAAAGCGAATACTTCTGATGCTACCAAAAAAGTGTGATATAATGCATGAAACTCCCGTGTCATAGGATTTGGACAGAATCGGATGGAAACAACCTCACTCTGTATTTTAGAGAGGCTTCTAAGTTCTTCATATGTAATCATCAGGTCATAATTAAGCAACTTTACGATTGTAACAAGACTCAACCTTTTGTCTATTGAAACCAAACCAAGCAAAATTGAAAGTGTGTATATTGATGATTTAGGACTTTTGCCTATTGATGATTTAGGACTTTATAATCATTATAAAAGTGATAGTTTGTTCATTGAGAATTTTCAGTTCAAGTTTTTCTGTGGCTTGGAAGAACTATGGAAGGACTTTCTCATGTTTTTACCAAGATTCATAGTTCTTTGTGACAGCGGTTGAGCGGACACATGATTATCATGTATGATTAATCCTTGAGAGTGGGATGAAGATCATTCGGGCTCTAATAGTTAAATTGTCAATCATATTCAAGATTTTTTGCCTTCATTTAATATTGACATCCTAGGTAGTGATTTTGAACTATCATTCTTGTTAGACTAGTTATTACCTTGTTGGGTCCATTTTTAGGTGAGAACATATGTTCCTTGAGGGAATTCTTGTTTGTTTAGAAGGGGGAATAAATAATTTCTTGGGGCATGTGGCAGTAGCCACAACCATATCACTAATTAGTGGCAATTTACCACCCCCACCAGTCACTGCCTTAGCAGAGCCAGGTGGCCATGACCTTTGGTCAGTCAGCTGGTCACCATTGCCAGTAGGGCGGTCCTCGTCACCAGTAGATGGCATCAAGTCTTCACCTCTGTTGCTGAAGGCTGGCCATCCAGTCCATTTGAGTCTTGTTAACTAGTCCTTGCTGTCGGCCACCAGCGCTGGAAGCCGCTTAGCATGTCCTTACTATCAACCACCAGTTTGCTAGTCCAGTTACTATCATTGAAGGCCAGTGGACAGGCATATTTGCTGGAGACTTGTTGGTAAGTCAGCCATCAGGGGGGCTAAACAGTTACCACCACCGGCTACCGATAGCCAGTCGACTGAACCTGCTGTTGGCCACTGGTTTTAATGGAGGCCAAAGATAGCTGCTGTTGTCAATCATCAGGACTATCTATAACCCAAAATGATGATATTGACGAAAAGTGTTACTCTCTCTACAAACCAAATGATGTAATAGCGCTATTTCTACAATAGTCCAATCTTATTCCTTTCACAAGGAATAATGATTTCACCCCTACCTTATTGCTTTCTAGTTACTAAATATATTTTTTAGGTTTTCACTTTTTCACATTTCAAAATATTTCCAGTTGGGTGCTACAGATGTGTTGGATCGTAGTAAGGCCTCATGCAAGTCCTTTGTGGGTCAGGATGAAGAAGCTGTTGAATAGAAGATGGAAGGGGTTCAAGGTGTTAATGGGGAAAAAATGTTGTCAAGAGGAGGAGGAAAGATTTGAAGTTTTAAGTTTGCGGTGGAGTGTCAATTTTGACGAGGAGTGTCTGTAGTGTGTTTTAGGTGGTGTTATTGGGATTTTGCTGCATTGTTGGATTTGATTGTAGATATGGATTTTCTCATTCTTAGTTTGTTCTATTATTTTTGGGTGTCACTGATTCTTTATGTTGTTGGTCATCTTTTGATCTTTGAGGATGTAGTCATTGCATGAGTGCGCCCCTTCATGTCCTTTTTATAATATATATTTGCTTACTGTTAGAATTGATGAGATGACATCTTCTAAAACCACCTGAACAAGAGTTAAACAAAAAACAACAAAAAAAACAAAATTTGATATTCTGGTATTGTTTCTTTGAACTTTTTGCTTCAAATTACAAGAGCAGTGCTTCTGTTGAGTCTTCATAGAGCAGCATTTTTAGTCTAGGATGTGAGAAAGTTGAACTTTCAGTTTTGTGCTTGAGTTGCAGATTCAACTCCTCCATTTCTGTTTACTTCTTTTTGATAAAATTTTCATTTGGTCGTATAATCAACAATCATACATGTTTATGCAGGGACTCTGACGCTCTTGGAGAACCATTGGAATTAGATCCCTTGGATTCTTTTCATTTACCTGTGAGTGCTTCAGCATTTATTTTCCTTCATTATTGGCATTTCCAATTTGGTAGTTGCTTTGAGAGCACTTGAAAGAAATGACTAATTTTCTTTTCTTTTAGGTATTGAGCTCTAACAAGGTTTCAAGATCAAACTCTATTGGTAATTGGCTTCAGTGTCAAGAAGTTGTTGTCGGTGTAGGCGAAAGTCGTGATGGATTTATATGTGGAAAATGGCGCAGGTATGACTTTCTTTTTCTATGTTTGCTGACAGTCAGAATGCTGATATATGCAAATGTGGCTGCATAGTTTATGCAACTGCATGAACTCAAACTCTAATATGTTGACAATATTCGAGAAGACACATGAACAACAAAGAGATCCTCGCAGTCCTTAATGAGGCCAAATAAAGGAAAATGAAGTCTTGCCCAAAGAATCTTCTTCTTTTATGCAAAGATTTGGCCCAAACGTTTTTATAATCCCATTTTTGTAGGTGTGTTTAGGTGGGGACTCTGGTTCTGTTTCAGTAAACAGACTTCTAATTTGGGCCTGGGTCTTTTTTTGGGTGTGGGGGGCGGGGGTGTTATTGGAGACGGGACTTTGGGCAATATTTGTCTGGACTGGTTTTATTATTTATCCCCTCATAAAATTCTGTTGACCAAGGATTATGAGTATTTTGGCTCACGTTTCTACTTAAAGAATCAAACCATTGCAAGCCATTTCCATTTCATTTCTTTCTCTGCTATCACATCCACTGAACTGTTAGTAATTGTGCCTTCCCTCTTCCTACTTTTTCGAGATGCTCAACTATGAAAAATTCTGCTTGAGAGGCATCAAATTTTGTTCTTGTTGGAAGATTGATGGATGTTTTGGGTTCCAAGTCAACTGCATATGACAAGGATGTTATGGCAATCAAGAGCTTATGATTGTCCCTCTCCAGTCTATTTTGAGGATCTTAAGGCTATTGCCTCTATGAAGAATCTGTTGGGTCAGAACAAGGATGATTATTGTAGCAGTGGTTTTGTATATGAGTGCAAAGGGATTCTAATTGAAAGTTCCAAATCTGATTTTGATTGAGTTGAAGACTCTCCTATGGAGGTTGACGTTCCCGTACCTGTTGCAGCTGTGCATTTGATTTAGTTCCAACGTAGGGGTAATCATTTGCTTGAGGATTTAGGTCCGTGTCTGTTCAATTGGGTTGTGTATCCTTTCCAAGACAGGATACTTCACCAAGCTTGAAGGGATTTTGGATGGCTATGATGGTCCCTTTGATTCTCAAAAAAAGGTTCCCATGGTTGTGCTTGTGGAGATGAATGACTTTGGTAAATTTTTTGGAGCAATTTTCCCGGCAAACTATTGAAGACAAAGAAAGGATTAGATTGGAGGATTGCAAGGCTCTACTAAGAACTCATGAAGGAAAGAGACTGAAAGGAGAGGACTGAAAAAGCTTGAACGGACTATTATTTATGGGAAGGATTGACTTTTATTTTTCTTTTCCAAGTGAAGCTTTTCGATATTTTCGTTTTCTTTTTTGGGAATCTTTGTTATGGGCATCTGTTTTTGGGTTTCTCTTATGGACTGACTTCATTTTTGCACTTCGTGACACCCACTTGATGTCGATGATTTAATAAAAAGAGCAAAATGTGGAAGCAAGACAAGAGGAGGGAAAATTCATAGACCTCTTTCTTACCAATAAAAAGAATAATACATCTGCTCTATGATTATGCCAAGTAGATTTTTTGCCTTTTTATGGTTGATTATCTTTAAATCCAATGCAGAGTGTAATAATGTATTTCACCATAAACAGGTAGACTGGATATTGGTTGGAGGGATAGACTAGATAAAGGTAGTTTTCACCTGTTTGTAAATAGCCTCCTCTTTGATTTGAACCCCTGTTGTCATACTTGACAGTCTTATCACTCACGACACAATTATGCAAGAGCTTTTGCTGCAATTCATGTTAATGGATCTTTTTTTTTTTCTTCCTAAAGGGTCACCTAGTGCAAAAGATTTCCGATCTCTGATGTTAAAAGCTTTAGAAAAGGTTAAATGTGGGCAGCCTTAATCCTGAACTGCAAAGAGCCCGCTTTTGTGTTTTGAATTAGTGATCTCTATGTTACAGGTTGTCGAGGAATATAGAGGTTATGTACTACGTAGATTTGCAACACACATTGAGAATGCTTGCATGTATGATTTAATTGTACAAATATGTACTTGTAGAGTAGGAAATAATTCATGTTTACAAAATTCTATGATGACCTAGAGAATTGTAGAAAACGAGAGAAAATGAAAGATATATGTACTTTATTCTTGCATGTTCTCAAAAGCAAAATATGATAATAGTTTCAGAATATTTTTGGAGGAGATATTTATAGGAAATATTCTAGAACATAAATCCTAACCATTTATAGTAAATAATGATGGAGAAATCTTAACCATTCGTTGAGAAAGTGAGATTCTTATATAAAGGGGTGACTTCCCATCATTAGAGACAGGCCAGATGGTGAAGCTAAAGAATGGTATAACCTAGACTCTAATCATGAGAGTCTGGGGTTGAGCTTATGGGTGTGAGTGTTGAAGAGGTTTTCCATTCTCTTTCTATTCAAACTTTTATAGGGAAGTGTGTATTTTCTCTAAAAGTATCGTGTCTATGCCTTGGGTGGAAATATTGGAGAAAACTTGTCTTGTTTATATTACATAAGGTATGCTAGACAAGTGTCACAAAGTTGATATAGAAGAAGTGTTATGTTACGACCCAGGAACACAATATATGTAGGTCAAAATAAAAACGATAATAATATTTTCATTAATCATAAAAACCCAACCCGGGTGTAACAGTCATACACATACAGGACCCGATGTAATAAAACCCGCACAAGATCTCATCGGATATAAATTCAGACAAATATAATACACAACTTGCTATCCACAATCGCCAGGGAGGTATTGAACATAATAACAACTAATCGATATAATGCAATAACTCCAATATACCCCATACAAAGATTAGGGCCATCATCCGGCCAAAGATATAATCATAACACATCCTCGGGATCAGAAACATACCAACATAAATATCTCCACTCGCCGATAGAAATATTCCACGTCAGATCACATTTGAACTTCTGCAAGCGTATCCAAGCCACTGGTCTGAAGGGATAAAACATGAAAACGTGAGCCTAGAGCTCAACAAGTATCAACATCGTATAAAACGGTACACATAAATTAGAAGTAGGGATATCGCATAATAATAACGTAAAACAAAACACAATGTCCGTAAAATCCCTGAAAATCGAGGAGATGTCTCGTACTAAATTATCGTCCGTATCAAACAACCCATCTGAGACATATTCATAATAAATAATGATCCGGTAAAATCTCGTAGACGATATCATATCATATGATCCGAGGTCACATAGGCTGCAACCGTCACCACATCCGTGTGGGACATATACTATCGTCCGGATCTAAATCTTATAATGCAGAAATCGAAAGAAGACCGCCAGAACTAAAATATAAATTAAAATACGTTCCGGGTTTATCACATTTTTATACGTACGAGACATTCCTATTGTCCAACTGTGGGCTAATCAGTGTATCTCAAAATCATCCTCCACCCAAATACATGTAGAACTAGAAAGTATGCACGAAATCGAGTAACCAAAGATAAATAATACCAACTTGAGGAAGGGTTACCCTGGTCCGGTAACTACGGCTATTTCGGCTGCGATTTAAGCCAGCAGCTCAAGGCTCGGCTACGATTTAGGCTAGCAACTCAAGGCCATCCATGTACTCTATCTCCTATAGATTAGGAACTTGCTCACTATATTTTATCACCTGTGGCTTTGGGTGTAATTTCAAATTTTAGTTATATATTAGGACGTCCGAATATATTAGTTCCGTCAATTCCTTACGATAGTTCTCATTTAAATACATCGTGAGACAGGTCAGCTAGTAAATGTTTCAACCTTCATTTCGGCAGAAGTAGCCTATCATATACGTCCCTGTTGAGACTAAGCCTCCCCGTCGGGAGCAGTACCAATATCTCATATATCGGATCACATAAATAATCCCTCGGGTCTCTGACCGTCATGGTCCTGTAGTGACCCTACCCCCGGCAGCATGTATGATTAATGCAATGCTTGATTTATGGTTCCACAATATACGGATATGCAAATATACATATATACCATCGGGGTGTCCGAAAACCCTTCAAATCATAAATACCCATGTAAAACCACCGCACGACCAGTAAAATATACATGCATGTACATAATTAATAAATTGGGTGATATAAAAATACATGCATGTTAGTAAAATCTCTCACAATAGTCGAAACACATCAGAAATTAAATCAGACCAAAAATAGGGTTAGAGGATATTTGCCTCGACTTTATACTTCGCAGATCTGAAGAAAGAATGTCCCGAAAATCTAGCATTTCCCTTTCCTGCCTCACGCACGCCTGCGCGCTGCCCTTCCTCTTTCCTTTGCACATGGCTACCCCGCCGCTGCCGCTGCTGCCGCTGCTGCCGTCGGTCGTCTGCCGACGCTCCACTACCGCGCCGCCTCACGTGGCCGTCGCCGGCCTCCTTGACCTCACCTAGCCGGCGTCGGTGCCGTTACGTTGTCGTCTTTCTCCCTCTCTCCTCATGCGACTTCTCTCCTCTCGTGCCGCCCACATTGCGCCGCACCGAGCCGCCGCCGCGTCAACCCACGACCGCCGCGGCCTCACCCTCGACCACCATAGCCGCCGTTTCCACCCATTCGGCCGCCGTCCTTCCCCGGCGAGCTTCTCTGTCTCCTTGCGCGGCTTGTGCTGCCATGCCGCTGTTCGCTCCTTGCACTGCACCACCTCTGCCTCAACCTGCGACCGCCGTTCACCTGCGCCGCTGCCGCCGCCCTCGTCGTCTTTCTCCCTCTCCTTCTTCTCTCTTCTTCTTCTTCGCACCGAAACCCTACCCCCGCACTCTCTCTCCTCGACTCCCTGTCAGCTTTCCCCCTTCTTTTTTTTGTATTATTATTATTATTATTATATTTTAATTTTTTTATTCCGAAATCCAACACGGTAGTCGGACGACAGCACAGGCGCGCCTTGGGCGCCACTCCGCAACCTCAATCATTCCTAAAAAATTTAGAATATTATAATTAATTTTCACCACATTTGAAATACCCAGAATCACAATAAATATTAAAATAATTTAGACGGGGATCCGAGATATTAGATGTTGTACCATGACATTTAATTTGAAATATTTCAGTGTTACTGTAGTATTAACATTAACCCTCCATTCTTTCTTTCCACTTTACTAAAATGGCTTTTTCATTGTTTTCTTTTGCTTTGAATATTTTTTGTTGATTTTTTTTCCTCTAAAATATGCTTTATTCTAAGTTTGTTCTTTGCTCTTAATGTTTTAGGGCTCCACTTTTTGTAGATCAGACTGATAATTGGGATTGCTTTCAGTCCTTCCTTTGGGATCCCACCCATGCTGATTGTGCTGTACCTCAGGTAAAAAAAAAAGGGAAGCATCTCCCCGTCACATTGTTTTAGTTAAAATGTTTTAAATTTGCAATTGGCAGGGCTTTGTAATTCTCCTGTGCCCCAGGTAAAAAGTTCTTTTTTGGGGGTGGGGGCCGTGATGCAAGGCTGTCTAGCAAGTGAGAGTATTGAGCTCCTATTTCTTTGGATGGTAAAACGGTGTAAGAATGCAAACATCCTTGGTTTCCATGTCCGTCTTGGAACCATATTTCTGAAGTGAAACTTAGATACATTCTTAAATTTAATCTGCAATAATGAAAGCAAAGTTCAGGCGTTTTTTTTTTTTTTTTGTGGGGGTTGGTTGTTAAGTTTATCAATATTTCCTTATACTACGATCATGGGTTACTTCTTGCTTAGATGATTATGCAATAAAATTTGATATTTTTCTTATTTCAGTCTTAGTTATTGCTATCTAACTAAAATATGTATAAATGAATTTTGAATGTGCTTTTTAACAGTGACCTTAGAAATGAGTATACATTGTGTGATATCCTATTTCTGGCTACCAAAGGTGGTAATTGGTAGAACTAAATTCATTTTGGATACTTACATGAAAATTCTAATAGGCAGGGGTGGGACTATACTGGAGAATTTTGGTGATCTGGTGGCGAGCCACCCACCTGCTGGGCAGTCTTACTAACTCCCATTACTATCGGAGTACATCAATGTTGTGTTCATAAACCATTTTACAGAATGTTGAGATTGCTTCATCGTTTTTATCCTATAATTTTGCTCACTTCTCCCCTATTGATCAAAAGAAATTATGCTTTGCACTGTGATTTATGTGTGTGGATTTTCTTTCATTGCATGAACTGTTGAGTATACCCATATCCTTTCCTCTGTTGTTTGATTTGTTCCATTGATGTGTTTTAGGAGCTGGAAACTGTTCAAGTATTAAAGCAATTAAAGTACATCGAAATGGTAATTCATTTTTCTCCTTCCTTCACTGGGTCAACCAAAACTCACTCTGACTTGTTTTTGACAGATGATTATGGTAGTTCTTTAAAAATGACATGGAATTAATTTTCAATTGGCACCATACAAATTGACTTCTATATTAGTGGGAGGAACAAGGTGAGAGGAGGCAAAATTTCCTTTGGTTGGTTTATTGGATTCATCGATTTCAACGTCATTGAAAATGGAACTGAGAGTTTGGGGAACTTTCTGATCTCCTTAAAAATGAACCGTTTGGGATGTGAGAAAAAACCCATTCTAGTAAATCTATTACTATTATTGTCATCATCTGAGCCGTCTTGCTGTCATTTGATTATTTTTCAAATGACGTGCTCACTTCGGGTCCATATAATGAACATTCTAGTATATAAAGATCTGAATAGCTAGTTGATTAAATGGTACAACTTTTTTTCTTGCTAGTGAAAGTTTGCAAATAAGAAATTTATCGTGAACCCATAATGAAACATGGGCTGATGTGAAAGATATTTATATAAGTATTGGGCCCTCATATCAAGATAAAATTACTATATAGCGATGTATCAATAATATCACCATATATAGGCTAATATTTGTCTCCACGTTTCAATTTGCATAAAAATTTGCATATGATATATTCAACATAAATACGTGTCATCCAATGCCGTCTGATCCTGATATTTTCATATCCATGATCGTGACACGTACTGGTCCAAAGACCCAAGGCGTTTTTGGCATAGAGCCTTGTATTTGACACCACTTTCTTGGAGGATCAACCTGCCGCCTCCACTCTTCCCGCTTCACCGGTTTATTTTTTTTTTTTGCTTATATTTTCTCCTTCCCATTCTATCTCCTGCTCCATCGAAAAAATTCAGTTGCCAGTTAAATATATTATATATGGTAGGTAGATAGTTGCACACAATGCTTCTGGTATATTCTGAGCTGGTATACCTTGCAGCTGAAACCTCGCTTAACAGCAAAACGATGGAGGTTGGATACCGCTGCCGTTAATGGTTCTTGAGGTCCCATACAGGTCAATTTGTATGTCCATGCACAATTTCTACTTGTTAATGTGTCGTGTGGATCACAATGCAAATCCAGTCACCAGCTAATGGGTGTTGTAATAACCAAAATCGGGATTGAACATTATAAGGTGTCACAATCGTCGTGCCTGCTTACCTGCCGGTGTTTGTCCCGTGTTTCTCCATGGCTGTTGTAATGGATTTTGGTCAGCATTTCTGTCTCAAGGATGATGGGCAATTTTGTATCACAGTTTGGTTTGCTGAGGTTTGTGTTTTTCTTGAATACTTGTGAGCTTATATTAGACTGAAAAATGCAGTCTGGTGGCCTTTAGAGCTAGTGATGTCTCCTAATTCAATAATTAAATATTGGAGGATGATTGAACCGAGTCTAACAGGCTTCTGCCATACAATATGACTAGATTGACAGGCCGATTTGGAGGCTCACGATGATTTGGCAAGGTGACCATTCTGTTGATCAAGTGACACCCAAATACAGATTTTTTCTTGGTATTGTTTTTTTTCTTCTTGGAAATGAGATGGGAAGTGTTGTTTCTCATGAATTGCATAAGCTTGAATCAAAAAATACCTTTAACAATGCATACTTCTGCTCAATTTTCTCCTCCATATCAAGAATAAAATGGCCGAAGAAAATCACAACAAACAAAAGTCAACGATAGCCAATCCTGTTAACTCGAGGAAATCTATCAAAGACAAATTCTCAACTAAATCGAGTCATCCATTACCAACAGTTTCTTAGGTCAAATGAAACCAATCCGAAATCGAACGGCAGATTTTGAATTGCAATCTTTCAAATTGGTAAAAAAGAAATAATACTGACATTCTGCACTAGTTATAACCAAGTAAACCATCAAAAGATCGTTTTAGCCTTACAAGTAGTACAATTTGTCCAACTCTGTCACTTCCATAGCAAAATCAGCCACAAAGAAACCAAGAAATGGCCAGTCAAAAATTCAAAGCCTGAAAGTAGAATAACCTCCAAGGCCAGAAGAACCATACCGACTACTGTATGGCTGGGATGATAGTGAAGACGAAGCATATGAACTCCCCAATTGACTCGTATATGACGACAGAAAACCTGTATCTATCTTGCCATAACTACTTGTAACTGGTTCTCGGTGATTGCTGATAAACTCCTGCAAAGAGGAAGCCAAAAAATTGTCTTGAGGAACAAAAGCAATTCTTTCCTGGCTTTTAACTTGCTAAATAAAATGTTTATTTAAGTAATAAAAATAAAAAGTAATGTCTTCCTTATTTGAGAAAGAATACATCTAAGTGAAGGAAAAAAATGAAATATCTACCAAGATGCTCATTATCGTTTACTATCGGTACAACCTTTTCATACACATTATATTCTTGACATTACACCTGCTGCTTGCGTTTATGTCTTCCTTTCAGACAGGCTTACCTTGTTTTCACTATATTGGCCCAGAATTCAGATCCATATAAGAAGCGATATTGGTATTAATAGCCTCCCTATGAAAATACCTTCTAAGTGGGGGGGCAATGCCTTTGTCAGGGGGTACCTATTTGACAAACTTTGCTCAAAATGGTCCAAAGAGGCCTCTATTCTCATTTTTGCCAGTTTAATAGCTTACGAAAATGTTCTTTTTCATATAATATAAAGAGAACCAGCTTCAAGTGGGGCTATAGTGTGTTCCCAAGTGAACAGGGTATGCCAATGTGCAGAATTAATCAGTAATTATGATGGAAAATTCATAAAAGAAATAAATGAGGTGAAATCTCTCCTTCTCCCCCTTCTCCTTTTCTTCCTTTTCTTCTCATTCTAAGTTTTGTTATGGTACTCCCAATGGGAAAGCTCTCATATCTATCCAACAGCTGTGATTGGAGTATAGACAAATGGTAAAAATTATATCAATTGATTTAAATAACTATTTAGTCCACCAGTCGTTCGCCAAACTTTTAATGCTAATCTTAGGTAGATATAAGAATTTTTTCACTGGGAGGACCATAATAGCTCCTCTTCATAAACAGCAAGAGAAATTTCCATAGCTTATCAGCATCAACCATTGCACGATTTCATGCACAAACTGTTCTCACTTGGATGATTCTCCCTTATCGTCCAGGTACTAGTATAAAACTCTTTTACTAGTCCGAAAGTAGGAAGTCAATGAGTGCTACAAATATATGGATAAGTTCTATTACTAGGGGAACCTTCCATGCACTTGAAAAACAAGAGAGAGAACGGAATATTGTTGTGAACCTGAATTAGCTCTTGAGCTATCTGAACTTGTGAGGATGTGCCTTTTATTTCAACAGTAATTTCATCTGGAAGGCTCCCACTCTCTTGAACTGTAAGCACGGCACCGCTGGTACGGCGAATGTATGCAATGTTTGCCCCACCAGTCCCAATGATGTCCTCTGCATAGGACAATGGAATTTGCATTGTCTGGGCAACCTATGCGACAAAGTAGCAGAGCAGATGATGACAGCTTCTCCGACATAAAACATGAGGAAAAAGGCAGAAATAAAAGGAAGACGTGCAGTCATATCATACCAAAGGGGAAGAAATTCTTAACATGTCCGCAAGGCATAGAAGTGGAAGATTACAAGAAAATTAAGGTCACAAAAAAGACACTAAATCTAGCATGCATCCCAAACTATCATTCAACTCTCAAATATTCCAGGTGACAAATGTTTCATTTTGTACATTATAGTCTAAAAGATCATTAAGAGGCTAATGCTGTAAATCTCAGAACTATGCATGTTTGAGCATCAACCCATAAGATACTACATTGATTATAGTCAGTGAATGAATAGTAAAACGACAAACCTGAGTAATTATAGGAGCATTGGTACGATTAAGCCCTAAAGAATGCACAGATGTTAGCCTTGAATCTTGTCCATATGATTGAAGCCCAGAACTAGTGATTTGTGACTCCAGCTGAGTCTCCCGGTCGATGTACAGATGATCCTTTTTCACAGAAAAAGGATAGTCAGTCTCAATACCCGTTCGGGAAGTAACCAAAGTTGGCTTGTCAGGCCATGCTTCCACTTGAAGCTCCTGTGATATATTAGGGCTGTACTGAAAATAGAAATAGAAAATGTTAGAGATAGCTAAAGATATTAACAGAATCGCCTGATCATGATAGCAATGAACTTACGGGCTTTTCAAACAGAGGAAGAACGCTATGGTCAACCAAAAACTTCCTTAGGTGTCCAACTACAGTTTCTAGAGCTTTAAGAACCTTGAACCCTTCTCCTTGCAATTCTATAATCCTCTCATCTGGAGCAACAAATGATGGCACATCATCTGGCAAAAGATATGTAAGTTACAGCCCTGTTCCACTCTTCAATTTTTTTCCCCTTACAAAAGGTGTGGGAGAGGGACAGTGATTTTGAGGACTATAAGAAAGAAGATGAATATTTCAGTGGAAAGAACTAGACAGTGCACTTGTATGTTGTGTGCGTTGGAGGTTCGGTTGCAGAAATACAATATGAAAAATGAAGGAATTCACAACTTTGAGTATAAAGAGCTTGGAATATAAAACATAATACATGACGTGCACAGTGGGAATGCTCACAGGGGTGACAGCATAGTTAAACATTGAAGTCCTTTTGGAGAAGGATGATTTATTATTACTAAAGGCATGATCACTCATGGAAACTTACTGTTGTTTCCGGAAAACTTTCCAAGAAAACAGAGAATTTGGAGAATGACAAACTCAAATCGCACTTCTAACCAAGCCATAGTTACTGGTTTCCTATCTAGTATGTGTAGCACAATATGCGATACATATAAGTGTCATTTTACGTGACCATTTGGTATGCTTTTTGCCAATATGTGGTATATCGTGGTTTTTTACAAATTTTGATATCTATAAACCTAATAAGTACAAATTGAGTTTGAATAATTAGTTTGTTTTCAGTGAACATACCAAGTAATGCCTTGATTAAAATTTTCTCCTCACTTAAATAAGCTAATAAATAGGCTTGATTGAACATACTAAACTTATTGGGTTTAAAGAAGGCTAAACGAATAATTTCAAGCTGAATTTGAAATAAATTTATTTGATTAACTACTCTAATTATATGTCGAATGATTAACTACATGGAAACAATAAGGTACTGCTTGCTTTTATGTTTTCAACAAGATATTGCACGTAAACTAAAAAAAATTAACATGTTGACATGTGCATACTTCTAACAAAATAGATAAGTATACTTTCTAGGAATTCTATGGAAATGGAAGAGTAAAAAAAGAAAAAAAGAGAAAAAGAGAAAAAGAGAAAAAAAGCTGAAATAGATAGAAAATAGAACCTTTTCCCAACTAAAGAACGCCCTATGGTTTCTATGTAAAAGAACAAGCATGAAAAGAATCTACAAGTCAAGGCATTCCAAGAGCATGGGACCACAGGAGAATAGACTAGGAGCTAATGGAACGTCCAACGGTCACTATGCAAGCATTACACAAAGAATGGCCAATGCATATCTAGCTTTACAAGCAAAAACTCTCTGCAGATGAAATATTACATTAAGAAATCACGAGATTTTTTTTTTTTTTTTTGTTGAAGGGTTGCCAATGCATATAATACCAAATTATCTAAACAAAAGCTCGTAGTCACTAATAAAATTTAATTTTGATGAGGTAGTTAATTTCCAAGAACACCTTAGCAGAAAACATTAACATAACTAACTGTACACGCAAACTATTTATGATACCTCCAGCAAGAACTCGCACGGATGCACCACTATTCTCCTGTATCGACTTAATCATAGTTCCCTGCTTTCCAATCAAACTGATTGCCTGGGTGGATGGAACTAGTAATCGGGTAGAACAAAATGCAACACCAGCAGCACCCGCTGTTATATCACCAGCCTCATTCTCAGGCAACCCATTAACACGTCTGAACACTCTAATCACAGCATCCATTGCAGGGGACCTTAATGCTTCTAGCTCTTCCTTTCCTGATATGAGTACCTACATAACGGATGATAAAATCATATGGTATGACATTACAATGCAGTGCCAGACTCAGACAACAAGAAGAGAAATGCCAAGAGAGCAGTTGTTAAATGGGATGCTAATAGAAATAGGAACACATTTTACAGCCAATGGTTTGCCAAATTTTCAAATTAGCCTTGACAGGGATGATTGCGAAGGTGACTACATGCAAAAAAAGAGAAATTGGTTAGATAAGATACAAATAGAAATAGGAACACATTCTACAACAAATGGTTTGCCGAAATTTGATTTAGCCTTACAGTGCCGATTGTGAAGGTAACTATCATTCTTGGAGGCCACAAAAGAAGCCTAAGATGCAGCAAGTTCACTGTTGATGAAGCCATAAAGAGAAAAAAACATAATAGGCAGCAGCTATCAAGGAACTAGCTTTTTCACTTTGGAAGAAAGAGAACGTTAAGAGATCAGTAGTTCTTGAAAAAAGAGAACCCGGCTAGAGGAAATAAGTAATTGCCCCTGAAAGTAAACGTCAGGTTCCCCAGCTTTGCCCAACAGGCAAAGCTTCAATTAAGACTGAAAATCAGCTGCAAGTATACAACACAAAAATGAAAATAACACCGTCCAAAACAAAAATTAGACAAACATAGTTATCTAACAAGAAGTAAATGAGACAAACCACCGCCACGTGCAGCCTTCCTTCTCACTCCTCACAACCACACAATTCCATTTGGTATCACACTTCACACTTGTGGGAGAAGAAAAAAGATGATATAAAAATATATTGGGGTGATAGAAAATATTATGCTGGGATAATGATTGGCATTAAAACTATAGAAAAAAATAATAAATATTTACTTATCACGATAGGTGTTTAGCAAAGATCTATTCTAAATCCTTATTATTTGCGTTAGTTATAGATGAACTTATAAAAGATATTCAAGAAGAGCTTCCTTGGTGTATACTATTTATAGATGATATTACTTTAATAGATGAAAATCGAGAAAGATAGAAAAAAAATTAGCATATTGGACTAAAAGAATATAATAAAGGCTTAAGATAAGTAGAAATAAACCTAATATAAAGTGTAATTTCAGTAAGTTTAGACTAGTTAAAAAAATAAATTAAAATCAATGAGAAGAATATTTCTCATAATAATAGATTTTGTTATTTGGGACTCATAATTCAGGAAACTAAAGATATAAATAATGGCACGACACATAGGATTAATGAGGGTGGTTAAAATGTAGAATTGTATCGGCCGTGCTTTATGATAGAAATCTATCTCCAAAACTGAAAGAAAAATTTTCTAAAATAACTGTTAGATCTGTTATACTCTACAGGACAGAATATGGACAATCAAACAACAATATGTATAAAAATTAAGCATTTTTTAATAAACAAGTTAATATAACTTAGTAGAGTCATGCTAAAAGACAACATGAAGAATACAGACATTGAACTATTTGTGGTGAAGGAAGTATAAGTGAAAAAATGTAAGCTATTTGTGGTTGAAAGAAAAGAAAAGAAATGTAGATCTAGAAAAATTTAGAATGATGCCATAAAAATGAACAAAAATTATTTATTTTTTCAAAATATATTGAACTAAATTGAGTAAAATAACAAAAATATATTTATAGTCTTGGCCCCACAATGGGACATGAAAGATATATTATTGTTACTTCATACTGGTGTGTGGTATTATCTAACTTCAGCCATCCACGATATCATAACAAGGATGCTATTACTCATAATTCAGTATACTTGTATAGAAAAATAATATGATCATTTTGATATAATCCCATTAATAAGAAGTTGGAAAAAAAAAAACTACTTGTCTAAAAAAATAACTATTTTTTTTCTTTTTTCCCCTCCCCATTTTATTTTTCACAAATAAAATTAGGCAATACCCTAGGTAGCTGCTATAATAACCGCGGAAGTCAAATAAACAATTTAGGGCAAAAAGAAAGAAAAGATGACGGGAAACGAAATCAAAACAAAGAAAACCTAAAAATTTTCGAGTTAGTGAGCTCACAATACGGTCAGGGGTACCGACAGCGCCGTCAAGGACACGAATTCGAGCTCGAGTCTCCTCGCACATTTTCTTTATGAGATCTCCCTTGCGGCCAATAATGCTTCCGACCTTGAGCACCGGCACAATCAGCCTGAACACACAGTCCCCTGGCCATCCTGACCACCGCTTATCCGTCGCCGCCTCTGTGGCCGTCCCAGGAATAGGGTTTCCAGGTTGTTGCTCAGGTCCTACGTTAGTAGTCGTGGTGGCTACTGTGTTCGTAAGAGCGGCTGCGTCTGGTGCCGCCGTTAGTCCTGCCATCGCTGTTGGGTTCGTAACACCGTTCTGAGCTAGCTCAGCGGCAGCCATAGTAGGCGTGGCGAGGAGAGAGACTTGCTATGGCGGTGAAACAAGGGTTCGAGGCAAAACGATGAGAGAGAAAGACGGTGGAGTGGGCTCGCGCAGTTTCTTAAGGGTGGATGGTGTGGCGGAAACCGAATTTATGAATGGTTCATGGATTAAGATTATGACAAGGGTAAATCAGCAGCAAAATCCTAACGTTTCAATAGCTTTTCTTTTATCATGGTAACTTAATTTTGTCAATTACATATTTAACCTTTAATATTTTCCAATTATTATTATT